>PVKZ01007711.1:0-20821 GCA_004027375.1 Macroglossus sobrinus | reverse complement strand
GGGCAAGAAAATAAATCATGTGATTTTCTTGAGAACTTGGATTGGTGACACAACCCAGCTGGGTTGTGTATAGCCCTGAGCATGGGGCATCTCTGTTTATGTCCTGGAGGATGAAAAGTGGAGAAAGGGAGCTCAATGTAGAAGGAAACACAGAAAGAAACTTGAGAAAATGGAGTGAGAGGTGTGAAGTTTTAACCCAGAAACAATTCTACTTCCGGCAGAATATTATCCAAAACGCAGACCTCTGAAAGTACAGGTGAGACTGGAATAGAGTTAGAAAACTGGGGAGGATGGAAGAAACATCGATTGAATTCGTGCTGAGTAACAGGGAAACCAAAGACCTGTGTTCTTTAGGGATTAAAGAAACTGCGCTCTGACAAGAAATGATTTGCCTCCTCACTACAGGTCGATTGATTTTCACGTCCAATTCTATAAAAGAAAATAAATTCCAGCGACCTGAGAAAAATAGCTTTTGGGGTTATATTTCGTATGATGGGTATCGGGACCGAGATTCTCACTCGCCACGGGAAGGATACCCCATGTGATACCAACAGGCTGTAGTTATGTTTCAGAGCTCATACTATTTGTACATTTACTTGTTTTTTAAATCCATGCATAGTGACAATGACTTATGAAAAAATTTTTAAGGACAGAGTGAAAGCTACACCATAAGTCAGGTGCAGATTCTTTCAGTGAGAGCTCTGAGCATGTGCCTAGAAGATAGGAAGACAGAGTGAGGAAGAACATTGCAGTGGCCTTTGGAGGGAGCAAAAGAGCTTTGCTCGGAAAAGCAACTGTATTATGAAAATGGACTTCTATTTTAACTTGTCCCTTTAATGCCAAAACAGACTGTCCCCACAGATGTCCAAAGTGTCTCAGAGTAACTGCGAAGCAGGAAACCAGTGCTACATTTCCAACACTTCAGTGCTGGAAAATGCAGAATTAATCAAGCTAAAAGTACTTATGGATAATTATTATGGATTCAGGACTGTTGGGGATATTTAAACACTATAAAGGAGTGTGTGATAGAATTTATTCATCATTAAAAAGCTTTTATTTATTTATTTAATTTTTTTTTTGGTAATTGGGAAACCGAGATTTGAAACCAATTAGTGAGAAATAGAAGTCACTGCAAGAGAAGTCAGTGCAAAACTGCACTGAATTACTGGGATCCTCATGAAGCCCAAGATAATTCACAGGAGGGTGAGAGCAGAAAGGGCCACAGAGGCTTCCTGGAAGATGGGGCCCTGAAGGCTAAGAAAGATGTGAATAGACAGAAAAGGGGGGGGGGGGTGGAATGACATTCCATAAAATAAAATAAATAATAATAAAATAAAATAATCAAGTAAATAAAATAATAATAGAGCAAACAAGGCTTCAGGGGACCTATCCTGGGGATAGTGAGGACACTGGCCCGATCTGATCAGAGGGTCGGTGATGTGTCACTGGCATGACACATTCTTGTAGAGTCAGATGAGGAAGGACATTAGAGGGAGGCACTTCATAATACGAAAATAAGGAGCCACTTTGTTTCTAGGCAGAAAGTCAGGACAACTAGTTAGTAAGGCTAGTGCCAAAATGCAGCATGGGTGATGCATCTCAAACTAAAAAGTGGTGGTTATGGCAACAGAGAGAGGAAGAGAAGAGAAACATTGCAAAGAAAAGATGAGAGAGACGTTTCAAAGGCAAGGCCCAGAGAACTTGGTAACGATCTAACCCAAATCTCTGGGGAGGCTGCCCCCTGACTGCCTGCCACCAGGAGTCAGCTGAGATCTGTGAGCAGGACACCATGTGAAACTGGTTTTCCTAAAATACTCTTAGCAGGGGGTAGATATAGAGTAGAATCTCTACTCTGTCCGCTCAGAAGGCAATGTCTGAGTGTTCGAAGAAGACCGTGGTCTATCATGTTGCAAAGCAGGAAACAACTGTTGGTTAAACCTGAAGACCACACATTGGAAAGAAAATCAATATACAGTGCAAGCCAGCTCATCACATGAGCCAGAACACCCCCTCAGATATGAACCCTGAGGTCCCCCGGTCAGCAACACCACTGGTAACTAAGGAAAAAGCAATGAGACAAATGGGCAAGCGTGTCCCTTTCTTAAGGGGTAAAAAATGTTGCATAGGGAAGAAGGATGGCTGGTACTATCCTACCCTTCCCCAACCCAGCCCCCAACCCAGCCCCCACCCCCAAATGTACTGGAGTCTTAGGCTCTGGGAGGTACAACAACTGTACCCACATAGTCTCTGTCTATACCACTCCTAAGCCTTTCTACACAGGAGACCCTTGGAGAGTCTTAACTCTCTATCTTAGGCTTCATCTCCATTCATATATTCAGGGTGAAGGGGGTGAAGCTTAATGCTCTGCCTGTGATCAATTACAGCAAGCTGGGAGGGAAGGCTCGTTAGGACAGCTCACTGACTTTAAGATTACCCGCGGTCTCTGCTGCAAGGCTTCCTGGTTGTCTGTTCTAGAACATTAAGCAGAAAGCAGTAAATGTTATTTTAACTGCAGTCAGATGGCTAATAGAGACAGAGAAGAAGCAATTACTGGAAGACCACGGCAGAACGAATATTTTCTGACTCTTAGCCCCTGCTTGAGACCAGGCTGGTTTTGCAGTGACTGCGAAGGTGACTTAGAGTATAATTTTTCATTTAATCCAAGTTCACCAGACTGTTCGGAACACACTTCCCACATTCCTCATTCATATTACATATTTGAAGAGTCAAATGGGCCAGTAAAAATCTCATCTAAATGAATAGAGTAGACATATAACAATTTGGTAATGCAAACAAGATGAAACAAAAACAGTATAAATGGCATTTGTGTATATGTTAGAAAAATCACCTCTGCAAAGGTGTGCTTAATAGAGATTTTATAATAACATGTCAATGCAGGCATCATCCAATTATTCAATTATTTCTGTACATTGTTCTTTTAGAGTGTCATCCATGGACATTTTCACTGTAGTCTGATTTATCTCACCCTGTAGCCCTTCTGGGGGCCTCTTTCTCTTAAGCTCAGTTGCTGTGCTCAAGGCTAACATAATTAATATAATTAATCATCAGATTGAATTAAATAAACATAATTGTGAAGATCAATGTTGAAAAGCAATTATATAGTGGATGTTAGTTCCTTGCTACATCTCTGCTCCCTCTGCCTGGAATGTCCGTCCCCTCACTGTTCACCGAGGGCAGCAACTCTGCGTATCCTCCAGCTTTTACATCAGGCTTGACTTCCTTTTCTTGCTTTCATTCCACTCTCTTTCCACCAAGGAAAGCACAGCAGGCCTCTACCCATGGCCCTTCGGAGTCTCTTCTGTCCATTTCCAGACCCAGCTTTTCCTGGGTCTTTCCTATTTTGCCCTTACCTCCCTCATTCAGAAAACACATAAGGTCCTACCTTTTGCAAGGAATCTTGACAATCATCTAAGTTCCCTACCTCGCAACTGTGTCCTTTAAATTTCTCTTTTGTCTCTCTGATTGTTCTATTAACCATCCTAATAGTGTCTCCACGTCATGTTTTCTGTCTTAGCAAACCTCCATTGCAACCTAGATTGGGGAGATGTGGATTTACTTATATGCCAGCCCTGGGGAGTAAGGAAGGGAAAGAGGAAGTGGAAGAAATAGGACAGTCAGCTCAGAGGAGGGTAGTTTTTCTACCATTTCTGCAATAAATATTGTACGTAAATATGTTCAAGTGGATTAATGGCTTCCTGCACTTGTTATCCATCGTTACCGCAGTGTGAGTTCCCTGTCCCTTCATGCATCTGCTGTGGCCTCATGCTTGAGAAAAGGCTCCCATTGTTTATTAAGACATTGGTGATCCCCCAAAAGAGCTCCCATTTTAAGACCAGACATGTGAAGCAAACATCTTCAGAGCAAGAAAAATAAAAATGAGTTTTGGGCATGCATAGAGAAGAGATATATATGTAGAGGATGAAGTTAGACATCATTGTCAAATCACCCATTCAGTAAATGCTGACTGAGATGTATTAGATGCTGGGTGTTTTTCTGGGTGCTGGAGATACAACAGTACCCCTGACAAACCTCCCTGCCCTCATGAAGTTTGCTTATGAAGCTTCAAAGAACTATAGAAAACTATGATTACAAAATTAAAAGTATGACAATGACTCAGTGCATAGGAAATCTCAAAAAAGATATAGAAGTCATAAGAAAGAATCAAATGGAAATTGTGAAGTTGAAAAGTAGAATAACTGAGTCTACAGCCATGCCACCCTGAACAAACCCGATCCTGTCTGATCTCAGAGGCTAAGCAGGGTCGGGCCTCGTTAGTACTTGGATGGGAGACCACCTAGGAAGACCAGTTGATGTAGGCATAAAAAATAAAAATATAAGGGATCGTAAGCTGACAAGGTCCTTGCAATTTGTGAGGTCAACCAAGGGTTGCCTCGCCTTAAAAAAAAGAAAAAAAAAGAAAAATAGAATAACAAATGAAAATAAAATCACCAGAGGGTCTCAGCAGCATATTCAAGATGGCAAAAGAAAGAATTAATGAACTTTAAGAGAGAGCAATACAAATGATCCCATCTGAAAACAGAAAAAAAAAAGTGAAGAAAAATATAGTGAGAGTTCAAGAAGAGGGAGAGAAAGGGACAGAAACACTTTTTGAAGAAATAATGTCCAAAACCTTCACAGATTTGATGAAAAATATTTACTTACGGGTCCAAGAAGCTCAACAAACCCAAGTAGCATAGACACAAAGAGATCCACACCTATACCTATCATAGTTGAACTGTAGAGAGACAAAAACAAAGACGAAATCTTGAAAACGAAAGAGAAAATCTTATCCTGGGGAACAATTATTGACGGCTGATTTCTCATTGTTCACATATATAAAGAGAAACAGGAGACCTCTAGATTCGGGAAAGGCCTTTGTTTACAGAGCAGCTCACATGAGCTTTCCAATTCCCCACACGACAATGGTCAAAGGCCAATATTACCTGCACTTGCAATATGATTTACACAGCAGGACAGCCACCCCTAAAATTATGAAACAGAGCTCGCATGGGGACCTCTGGCACATGTGCGCCTGAGAGGATTGGGGGAGTAGCCTTCGCTCTGGAAAGGAACTCCTCTCTGAGAAGATGAGAAGCTGGTGTTGCCCTTTGGACTAACCAATAGTTGTCTTCGGGGGAGACGTCTCCTAATCTCTCCAGAAGCTTCTATCTTGAACTTCCCAAGCATGCTCACCATGAATCATCTTTTAACTCTACTTCCAACGCCCTTTATTTAGAAAGCCCTGATCGTGCAGAGCTGTGAAATTATCCATGCAGCGTTGTCTCCTGACAGCCAGAAGACAGTGACATAACGGGTTCAAACTGTTGAAATAAAAGAACTGTCTACAAAAAATTCTCTATACAGCAAAAACTACCATTCAAAAATACAGGTGAAATAAAGAAAATCCCAGATAAAGACAGAGAGAATTTGTTGTTAGCATATGCCTTGCAAGAAATAATAAAGGAGATACTTTGGGGAGTGGGAGTTAGAGGGTGAGGGAGTGACACCAAATAATAGATTAAATCCACAGGAAGAAATAGATTATGCTGAAATAAATATGTGTTTAAATCTGAAAACTCTCTAAATATATTTTTCTTCATTTAAAAGGCATAAATTCTATAAAGCAATAATTATGATGTTTTTTGTTCAGCTTATAACAAAGATATATGATAAGAATGGCACAAAAAAGAGAATGAAATTATATTGAAGCAATGTCTATATCTTAGTGCAATTGAGTTAGTATTATTCTGAAATAGATTGCAATGCATTAAGAAGCATATGATAAACCCTGAAGCAACCGCTAAGAATATAATAAAAAATTCTATGGTAAAACAATCAACAAGTGATTTGAAATGGTATGCTAAAAATATTTCCTTACATAAAAAAAAAACAGTAAAGGAGGAATAGAAGAACAAAAAGATATGAGACAAATAGAAAACAAACACCAAAATGCACTTAGAAATGCACCCATATCGATAATTGCATTAAATGTAAAGGGACTAGATGCCCAACTCAAAAGACAGAAATTGCCAAATTGGATGAAGAGCAGGACCAAACTATGAGCGATCTACAGGAGACACACACACCTATGTTCATTGACATAAGGAAATTCAAAATAAAAGGATAGAAAAAATATATATACATGCAAAAAATTATCAGAAGAAAGCTAGAGTAGCTGCTGGATATGTTAATAACAGAAAAATTGATTTTAAGAAGATACATATTTATAGAAACAAGCTTTATGTTAATAAAAGGGTCAGTTCATCAGAAAGCTATAACGATTATTGATGTATATGCACCTAACAATAGTGCCCCAAATACATGAAGCATAAACTGATATAAATTAAAAGGGACACAGTTCAATATCTAGAGTTTCTGATATCTCACTTTTCATAATTGATAGAACCACTAGACAAAAAATAAATAAGGATATAAGAGAAGTGAACAACACTATCAACAAAACGATGCATATAAAACACTCTACAATCCAATTGTAAGAATCACCAATTTTATTAAAAGCACTTGAAAAATTCTCTGCAATAGACCTATGCTGGGCCATAAAGCAAGTTTCAAGAGAATTAAAAATATCGAAATCATACAAAATACGCTTTTTAACCACAACAGAATGAGAGAATCACAATAGAAATAAATTTTGGAAATCCCTAAGTATTAGGAAATTAAACAGCATGCTTCAAAATAAACCACAAGTTAGGGAGATAATCTGAAGAAACTTCTTAAATATTTAAAACTGAATGAAAATAAAAACAATATCTCAAAATTTATAGGAAGCAGCTAAAGAAATAATTTAAAACAAGTTTATAACTTTAATGCCTATACCAGAAAAGAAGATCCGAAATCAATAACATAAGCTTTGACTTTACAAAACTAGAAAAAGGAGAGCAAACAATCCAAACCAAGCTAAAGAAAAGAAATAAAATAAAAAACATCAAAAGAAAGGCAAAATTTATCAAACCAAAAGTAGGATGTTTGAAAAGATTAACCAAGTTGACAAAACCTTAGTTACGTTCACCCAGAAAATAAGAGAAGACACAAATTAGCAAACTCAGGAGGAAAAAGGAAGATGTCACAGCCAATTAACAAAAATGAGAGGATTAGAAGAGAATATTATAACAACGTCATGCCAATAGATTAGAGAATTTAGATAAAAATGACAAAGTCCCAGAAGAACACAAACTGACTCAAGAAAAGTTGAAGATCTGAATAGGTGTGTAACACGTAAAGAATTTGAATTAGTAATTTCAAATCTTCCCACAAAGAAAAGACCAGGACCAGATGGCTTTTGCTCGTAAATATTTAAGGGAAGAAAATAATGCCTATCCTTCATAATCTCTTTCAGAAATTAGAGGAGAGAAAACAGCCACCTCATTTCACAAGGTCAGCATGACCCTGATACCAAAGCCACAAAAAGGCAGAGCAAGAAAAAGAAACAAACATCCCTAATGAATGAACACACACACACACACACACACACACACACACACACACACACACACACACACACACATCCTTAACGAAATATTAGCAAAGTGAACTCAGCTACACATAGGAAGGATTATACACCACGACCAAGTGAGATATATCCTAGGAATGCGGGGTTGTTTTAACATCCCCAAATCAATCAATGTGATGTATCATATGAATAAAAGACGAAATTCACATAGTGATTTCAATAGATGCAGAAAAAAAACATGATAATGACTGTAATAGGAGAGAAAATACCACGTTTGGTAAGGATGTGGAGAAACTAGAGCCCTGATACGTTGCTGATGGAAACGCGAAATAGTACAGCCACTCTGGAAATCAGTTTGGCAGATTCCTAGAAAATTATTGTCGGCTCCCCATAGGACCACTCTTAGAAATGTGCCCAAGAAAAATGAAAACATATGTCCACACAAAAGCTTTTATGTGAGTGTCCACAGCAGCATGACTCATAATAACCCCAAACTAGAAACCATCCATCTGTCCCCCGAGAGGTTAACGGATCAACCCGTGTGGTGTAGCCACACAATGGGATATTATTCAGCAATAAAAAGGAACGAAACGGTCGTACACGTTACAATATGGATGCATCTCAAAAACATGCCAGGTGCACAAGACTGCATATTGTATTGCTCCATTTATAAAACATGTTCAGAAAAGGTAAATTTATAGACTTTACAGAAAGCAGGTCTCCACTTGACTGGGGCCTGGAGGGAGGAATAGAGATTGACAGCAAGTGGTCTCATGATAATCTGGAGTTAGGGGTGTTTAAAAATATTCTAAAACTGATTGTGGTGATTGTGATGTTGCAAAGATAATAAATTTATTATTAAAACTCAAAACACTGGATTTTGTTTAAAAGGTGAAGTCTGAGGGAGAAGCGGGGACTAGGCCAGGTCAGGCTCTATAAGCCATGGTAAGAAATTCTGATTTAAGTGGTGGAGAGCCATGGGCAGTTTGAAGAAAAGGAACCACATAATTTAATTTCCTGTGTGTGGGGGGAGGGGCAGGAGAGTTGCTTGCTTTGTTTTGTAATTTCTCATGCTGTGATGTGCAGAATAGACGAAATAGACGAAAGAGAGTGAAAACAACGAGACCCCTTATAAGGACTCTTACTTCTGGCAAGTCAGAATGAAATCATTACCATTTAGTTCAGGTAAATGAACCAGGAAACCAGAGGCTAAAAACTATCTCATTTTCTCATTTCTGGACACATACAGTAAAAAGAAAAAGGCACATAGAGGACTCCCAAAGAGATGCTTAAAAGAATAGATGTCTTCCCCTGAATTTCCAAGGTCAGTGGTTTCTAAGTAATGAACATAGAGTAAACAAGAAAACAGAATGCTTTCTAATCATGCGGCAGCCAGACCAGTATTCAAAATGTTATTTACATTTTTAGAACATTTTTTTTTCTCCAGGCATCGTATGTTTGTTTGTCCTAAAGAAACCATCATCATCAAAAATCTGGGCGACTGTCTGCAGTTGGCAGTTGTCCCCTGGTTGTGCAGAGGTATGTAGCCACCGATGGAGTCAATCAAACTGGGAAAACAGAACAGAGGTGGTTAATGACAGACACCAACTTGGTATTCCTGTGCTGGCATTTGGGGAATCTTGATATTTCTATGTGTGTTTGAACTTCCTGCTTGTTTTAATTACATTCATCCAGTTCTAAGGGATGCATGCTATCATGCATGACCAGGAATGGAAATATTTCTTTGTGGAATTTTTCAAATCTTGATTGCTGCAAGGAAAAGACCTTTAAGAAAACACAGAATCTTTCCAAACACAGAAGACATTCCTGTAAATAAGACCATTCCCCAAATGGAAAAATCTTAAAGTTGGAGCCTGTCTGCCCCACTCCTATTAGTCGTGATGATACACCCCCAAAAGGACGGAAATCGGGGAGAACGAGAGGACCTGGGAAGTAGTGAGTGGGACCCCAGAAGTATTTTTTACCTCTCGGTTTGGGAGAGGAAAGAGTTGTTTATTCCAAATGCCGCCTCGGGGGACAGGAAAAGAGAGGAGAACACCGACCCAGTGACCTCCATGAGTTGCTGGCTGCAGCTCAGCCTCCCAGCCTCGTCTGCAGGAAGCCAGCCGTCCAGACTCCAAACGTCCAGTCCTACTCAGAGGGCTGCTGGGGCAGGCCTCGAGTGAGAAAGTCATGAGAATGCTATTGGCCGCAGTCAGAGTTCTGGGCAACTCTCTGCTCCCGGAGCATTCTGACAGTGGCAGGCAGGAGCTCTGAGGCCAAGGGACCACGGCTGACGTTGCTTTTCTCCCCAGGGGAGTCTGATGACAGTGGGTGGCCAGCTTTGGCTCTGCGTCCTGACTTAACAGGAAATCCTCATTTCTTCTAGCTCACTGAGTCACTGTGTCTTGGACTCACTAGCCAGGCAGGAACCTTATGAAGTCTCTGAGTCCACCCCTCGCCCTCAGGTATGGGCACCTTGACCAGTCCGTGATGGCATCAGGGCATATCGCTCCCTGCTGACCAGCTGGTGACTTGCCCAGGAAAATGCCTGATGCACCCAAGCTATCCTGTTTCTTAGGATGACAAGCTATCCAGTCGCAGTCAGCAGGACACATGTTTCATTAGCCTCTTCCTGCGGTTGACACTCTTTTGCTCTTATCCATTGGCACTCTGTTTGATATGCAAAACAACTTGGCCGTGAGAACCCGGCTGGGTTGGATGGCACAAGCTGTGTCTGCAAACTGAGGACATATCTCATCCAACCAGGCCTTCAGCTACAGCAAGTAAACATCGAAGTCCTTTAAGTATTAAAACGAAATAAGTAAAAACCTTAAAGGACACTGAATTCCAACACATCTTCAGTACTCAAGTCCCCTCTATACCGTCCCTGGCCAAATGTCCGTTCAATTTCTGCTCAAATATCTCCAGGGTCACAGGCAGTCCTTTACCTCTTGGGACAGTTACTTCTGTTTGAAGAGTCTTAATGTTAAACCGAGAACGATTTCCCTACGATTTCCACTTGACTAAGTCCTACCGTGTAGAAACCATCTCTCTCTCTTTCGGGCCGTGTGTCGCCGTGTCCCTCCGTTTCACCCATGAGAGCAGCATGAGCAATCTCATCAGGTGCCTTGTTCGAATCTAAAAACACTGTGTGATTCCTGAGCCGCAAGTCCACGAACTCCATCACTGAAAGAAGAGTGCGTTCGACAGGTGCCACCCTGGGTACGTGGTGGAGTCCATCCTTCATGATCAACTTACTGGTGAACAGGAAATTCCTTACTGGAAGATTCGCAAGTCGTTTATTAAATCATCCACTTGAAAATCGGACGCAGGGGCAACATAAAGCTCACTGGCTGCAGTCTCAGGATATTTGAGAATGATGAATAGTTCCTAACACGTACTTCAAAATTCCCTTCCTATCTAGGAGCCACCATTTTCCACCACTAGAGTCATTCCTTTGGTCTTATTTGGTGTAAATTCTCCATAAAGCAGGCTAGAAATATATAGCGAGAGTCTGTTGCATACGATCCTTGCACTTAGACATTTGCTGGAGTCTACTTTTCAAGGCTCCAGCTCGTCCCCGAAAACTTCTGACATCTGAAACTCACAAGTTGCTTTCCCATATGTTTCAAGGTTTCTGCTTTTAATATCAGATTTTGTTACTTTTAAAGTCATTTCTTAAGGTTCCAGTGCTTTAGGGGGACACGCGTATGGCTATATCAAAAGGGATGGGAGTACAGTCGCACCTCTTGTTAAAAACCATGCGAAAGAGCTAAAAGTTGCAAGTGTCTACTTCTGTGGAGTGTTCCAGTTTTCAAACTAGGCATATAGTGTATCTGTTAACGATGAATTCATCGGTTAAGTTAAAATTCCTGTTTTTAAAGATAAAACAACATGCTTCGTGAAAATCATTTTTGCAAGTGAGGAAAGGAAGAAATAAGGCCTCTCCCAAAATATAGGCATTTCATAAAGTATCAAATTCAGGGAATGAATCTGGAGAACCTCTGGGTGCTAAGCATTCTGCCAGAGTTTTCCTGGGAGGGAAATAGGAGTAAAGCCCTCTATGCACTCAGAGACCTTACATATCGTCCGAAAAAGGTGAGAAGTATACAAAACAAACAGAGTACGAGTTAGGCTATGACAGTATCACACATGGCACGTGTTTCAGTGGTAAAGGGCTCAAAAGGAAAGAAAAGAGCATGTTGGACGAGGTCAGGAAGTAGTTATGGGGGAATCACACTGGAAGTTGAAAGACACCTATGACTTTGGCAGGAAGAGAAGTGGGGTGAATGCTCCCCACCCCACCATGGTCTAAAAGCCCAGCATGAACAAAGGCACGGAGGCAAGAACAGAGCCCGTGTCAGAAGGATCCTGGTCATTGGTGGGGCGGGAGGGGACATTGGGTGCCAAACACTCGGGTTGACATGACACCACCCTTGCAGGAGACAGTAAATCTTTTTGAGCCAGAGAATAGTACAATCAGAGCTGAGCTATAGAAAGATGAGTCTGGCAACCTCTGCAGAAAAAATAAAGAGGCATCAGAGAATAACCATCAAGCAAGAAGTAGAAAAAACCTTGAACCTGCAGGGAAGGCAGTGTCTCTGTCAGCTCCTGGATGGGAGCGGGTGTCAAAGAACACGCAGGTGTGTTTCAGAACTGCCTTAACTTTTCCTTCTGTTTAGTTTCTTCTTCCTACAATGCCTTACACGCTGATTTTTCTGTTTCTTTCCCCCCTCTCTTTCTTTCTTCCAAAGCAAAGGATTCTTGTAACTTCCATAAGCCAAACAAGCTATTCAGTCATTCCACACACATTCCTTTTGCTCCTGTGATGAGCCAAATAGTAAACGGGGCCCTTCGCTCGAAAAGCTTAGCTGAGTTCCAGGGCCCGTGGAGAGGTCTCCCCCGTCTCCCCCCAGCAAGGAGGGTGGCCTGGATGGCGGGGTGTGTGTCTGGCCACTGTGTGCAACCTTCATACATCAGTTTAATTCCATAAACCCCATTTTGAATCACGTATTTTTCAGAAAAGGAACAAACAACGAGTTCGTGTGAAGTGAGTGTCCCTTCAAAACTTCAAGTTAAAAGGTTATGTTAAGTGGCTTTTCGAAAATCACAGAAAAGGCATTGGATCTTCGCATAACTATTGTTTGATTAAGGAAATTCCAGTAAGGGAGGCTTCCTTCATAAAACACAGAATCATGAACTTCCTTAACTTTCGCAAATGTAAACTGAATAGCCTTCCAGACTCCACACATCCTCTGTCATCTGGTCTCACGTGACTCACTCAGTGGACTTCAGGATCTCTCACAGAGGGAAGGGGTGTTAAACGCTAACATAGAAAGTGACATAAAAAAGATGTGTGTTCAAAAAATGATAACAAAAATTCTTCTTAGCTAAGTGAATACAGAGAAATGTTTTTCTTCATGAGGTCAGTCACAAACTTTATCGTGCAGCTTAGCAGAAGTGAAAAGTAGCTAAAGAAAGACTCACAGTTAATCCCAGAATGTCCTTCTGGTCCTCATGGCATGTGGCCCTCTGGTAGCTCGATGCTGAGCCTGGGATTATAATCCGAGGAGTATCCTAAAGCATCGCTTTGGTACGAGGCACCGACTGAGTCCTCTGTTAAATGGAACTTTTCTCCCCTACTTTACATGTTTCCATGTGGAGGAACCTCCATCAGAGGACACTCCTGGTCTGTTGCCCATCCTTTTTTCACTCTCCTCCATGGGGCATCCTTATGTGTGACAGATATTTGCTAACATTTCCCAAATGGGAAGAATTCATCTACTAAGGATGATAGCACAGAGGATTGCACCTCTTGTCTTCTCTGTCCCTCACTCACTTCTCCTCTGAATGAGGTATCTAACCAATGAATCCAGGACGAGGGACTGTGCATCCACCCCAGCTCCTGACCTGTTCTCTGTTATGGGGGAGCAGTCTGCCCTGTGCAGGAAGGCTGTGGTTGTGGAGTTGTGCCCGTAACTTTCTGTAAAAACTACACCTCATTCCAGATAAAGCCTTAGCAAACCTGTTTGGCTACGGATCCAAGCCGCCTTCTCCCAATAACTCACCCCCACAACAAAGGGAAATAATTTTTTACATACCCACCTAACGCTTGAGCCTATCTTCCAATTGCTTCTAAAAATCAGGGAAGAGATAAGTGCTAATTATGGACTCCCCAAAAGTCTCAATTACATAAAATGTTTATTACATAAAAATGGACAGCTGTCGAGAAGGAAAGCAGTTCTTGCAGCGAGAAGGACCCCGAAGTTTTCATAGTGAAAGCTCACCATGGATAATCTTTGTTTTTTGGAATGTAAATTTAGATCAACTAGTCATTGACCGTCTACGACATACAGCATCCTCAATGTAAAGGAGCTACAGAGGAGAATTATAAAGAGACACGCAATAAACCCGCCGTCTCCTGGGGGCACAGACACACAGATAACTTAGGTGCAGAGCCCTGGCCTAAATGATGTAATAGCCTTAGTAATGTTATAGACAGAACGCTACGAGATTTTCAGTGAGTGGTGCTGCCACAGCTGGATCTGCCCATGCCCAAGGATGAGGCTGGACCCCCCCGTCACACCGTGCACACAGATGAACTCACAGTGACTGAAGACCCAAACTCTCAAAGAAGAGGTCGTAAATCTTTGCGACCTCGGATAAGGTGATGGTTTTCCTTTTTCTTTATCGTGGTAAAATAGACATGACATAAAATCGATCGCTTCAGGTATTTTAAGGGGCACATTCAGTGGCACTTAGTGCACGTCTAACGTTACGCCACCATCACCACCAGTCTAGTTCCAGAAAATTCTCACCAGACAATGGCTTCTTAAATGTAACACCAGACAAGCAGCGACCAAAGAAAAAAATAGGTAAACTGGACTTCATCGAAATTTAAAAACTTGCATATCAAGGGGCATTAGCAAGGGAGTGAAAAGACAGCGCAGGAAATGTGGCAAAATATTTGCAAGTCGTATACCTGATATGAGTCTAGTATTCAGAATGTGTAAAGAACAATTAAAACAACAATAAAAAGATGAATAACGCAGTTTTAAATGGGAAAAGAACATGAATAGACAAATAATTCCCAAAAGTTTTTTTGAGAAATAATAATTTAAAAGCACTACGGGGTTATGAAAACAATAGGACACAAAGTTATATATATATATATATATATATATATATATATATATATATATATATATGTATATTTTATAAATATATATACACACACATATACATGTGTGTGCATATATACGTGTGTGTGTTATATATGTATACATACATTTGAAAATAGGGAGTACGCCAAAATTTTAGTAGCGCTTGCCCTGGAAATTGGAATCTCTGGTGATATCTATTCTTTTCTTGTTATTTTCTGAAATTTTTAAATATTCGACAGTCAACTACATGCTATTATAATAAAACATGCAATTAATATTATAAAAAAGGAAAAAAAAATCATTGTGGGTTCTTGCCCTGTAACTGAACCCCACAATCAATACGTTGGTAAAGCTAACGATCTTTTTTGTGGAACCTACCGAACTTTCTAGTGCTTGTGTGTGGTGAGTTGCGACTTGGGCTTCATGTCCAGATACCTTTACTTAAAGCGGAGAAATTGTCTACAGTGAGGATGCAATGAGTACTGGATTGAGCACACTTTTTCTCTGTGGTTACCAAGAGTAAAGGAAGAGGGACATCTAGTGACTTAACCTAAACGTTATTTTATTAAACTAAATAGTATGTTATTCTAGAGATTTATTTTTATATATTACTCAGATAAAAATGCAATGTTGGGATAATTTAAATAATGAGTATTTAAAACTATTTAACAACATGACGAAGTTTCACCCATCGTCCTCCAGAACTCTTAAAGAAATTCAATTCACGGGAATCATTCACTTTATAATGAAAGGATCCCTTCAATTCCAACTCAAGCCAGCCTACTCATTCAGCAGTTTGTACCTTCATTCCAGACAGAGAACCACAGCGGGGTGGGGGGAATCATTTAGCTATATTTGCAGGGTCAGCTGGCCCAGACACACGAAAAGGTCATCCAATCAAATTAGATCACAAAAGGGAGCAGGATACACTTCCAAAGATTTTTGAAGGGTCTCCAAACTTTAAATCGGTGAGTGATGGCGGCCATAAAGGCTGCCAAGCACCTGCCCTGATAGCACGTATTCTCCCAATACCGACTTCCGTGACTAGGGTTCGGATACTTCTACTTTGATTACTGTCACCGAGAAAACAAACTTGGGCACCTGACCTTGTCTAAAAGCAAAACATCCACCCATATGTGTCCCCCAAAGAAGATAGTGCTATACTCTAGGGAACGGGTGGCTCGCGGAGGGCCAGGGGTAGGGGTCCTTTAGTCTCACTTCCCGAGGAGGTTGTGGGGCTACCCTGCGCCCCAGGAGACAGGCAGAGAGATGTTCCTGTGGACTGAGATGAGGTCATGCTCTCCAAACAGGACATAAGGAGGCAGCTGTTGGGGAGAGAGCCCTGTTTAAAGTCCATCCGTGATGCACAGTGTTGGTGTTGGCGCTGTGAGGCCTGAACGCCAGTCCAGTCCCCTTAGCACAAGCAGCAGAGAATCGGGGACTGGAAGGCAAGCCAGGGAGCCAGGCGAATCCTTGGATTTCTGTCCACCCTTCCCCTGGCTGTCACAAAACCTCATAAAAGTAATTCATCTTGGGTTGTGCATCCTTCCTGATAGCGTATCTGGTCCCTCTGAAAGCTGATACTTTGGGGGTTTTCAAACCTTTCAAGAGGTTTCCCCCTCTCCCCCTCTCTGTCTCTGATTTTCCAGATTTCTGCTCCGCTCTGCTCTGCGGCATACCTGCTCCTGTCTGAATGTTCTCCCTGCCCCTTCGGCTCCCTCTAAAATAAATATGACTTGCCCTAACTCTGTCCTGCTCCTTCCTTCCGGGATGTGGCCGGCTGCCATAAAGTCAAGGGTTGAGATCAAAGGAAGTTTGCTCCCACGCAAGAGAAAACAGAGATTGTCAGCTGTACTCTCTTCTGCTGTAATAGGACCATTTGATTCAGAAAAACGGGGGGGGGGGGGAGCAAAAGTTTGGGGATGCAGCCTACTTCCTAATGGTCTGAGTAAATGAGCTGGCTGCCAACAGAGGGAAGGAAAGCTTTGAGATTTATGACCTGAGTCTAGTTAGCCTTTGGAAAAATCACTCCAAGACTGGGTGTGAATCTCACTCTCAGAGATTTCTGTGTTCCTTTTTGATAAACAAAAACTCGAAAATTCAACCAGTCAGGATCCCCTCACAACACCTCTGAAGCAAAACAAAACAAAACAAAACAAAACAGAATGAAACCACTCCAAAATGGTGTTTCCCAAAGCCAATGAGATTCCAGTGGCTTTGGGAAAGACTAGAAAATGTTTGCTTATTGACAGGAGTGCCAGTCGCTATAAAAAGGCCTCTTCTGAATCTCTTGTGAATCACTTGTGCCTTAATTTGAGGAGCCCAGAGACCAAGCCCATTACAGGCATATTTACATCAGAATAGTTTTCTCTGCTCTACATCTAAACCAAAACAGTGATTTCCCTCCATGCTTCTTCAGTTTAAGAATCTCAATCTCTCTCTCTCTCTCTCTCTCTCTTTCTCTCTCTCTCACACACACACACACACACACAGAGGAAGAGGAGATTGAATCAGTACACCAAAAATTGAACAAAGATGACCATGTCCACGCAAAATGACCCACGCTTAGGAAATCTTAACACCTTTCGAGAGAGGTAGTAAAAGCAAGAACACCCCTGAGGGTATGAAATAAAACCCACTCCTGCTTCCAGCCCACTTTGGGAGAGCAACTTCTCCAAAGCAATCTTTCCATCCCTCATCCACTTACTTCAGTCAACTGTCCCCTGCGTTCCTAAAGACACATTTTGAGGAAATAAAATGATTAATCCTCATGGGAAAATAAGTAACAGTAACTGTTTCAAATATGTAAATTCTAGTTAAATAATGATATCTTTCTTAGTCTTCTCAAGTGTTTGACGATTGCAATGTTCAGCATATCAGGGATATCGCTAATGCTGCTGTTTCTGTTTGTGTATGTGAAGAGACAGCATATTTTCAGCTCGATAGCTCAGATCCTTTCTGTATTGAACAATTATATTGAAGTGAAATGAAAATAATGCTGTACTCTAACACACCACATAGAATATTGGCAGCATCGACCCCCACTTTCTCTAGAGCTTGAACATGTCAATCAAAATTTCATATTAGTAGGCTTTTCATAATTTCTAATTAGGGTGAAATATTCTACCCTTTTCCATCATGAGATTTCTGTCTGTATGGGAATGGCTTATGTCCAAGAAACAGGCTTATCCTACAGAATCACAAGTTGTGTTTTCAGATAAGGTTTTTCCTAAGCAACTCAAGGGCTTCATATTTTCTGCACCTAGTTCAGTCCTGGTGTCCATAGGGACCTAATAAATGTTTCATGACTGCATCATAGGACATAATAGACATTTTGCAAAAACAAGTGGTATATTTGCTCTCTTTTTAAAAAAACTTCAACAATTTTTAATTAAAAGCAATCAGGTAACTGACAACATGTTTTATAAATAACTACTTCCATGTAATTCATCTTAAGGTGTGGAAAGGACCAACGATTTTAAAATTAATTTTTTGTCAAAGACTGAATGATGAATTTAGTTCATGAATGGGAATGCTCCCTATGTCATTGCCATACTATGTTTGTTACATGTTTCTTTACATTTTTTTGTTATAATACATAACATAAAATATACCATCCCTTTATTTTAAGTGTATAATTCAGTGACATTTAGTTCATTTACACTGTTGGGCAACCATCACCACTGTCTAGTTCTAGAACATTTCATCCGCCTAACAATGACCCTGTATCCACTTCACAGTCATCCTCCATTCCTCCTACCCATCCCACCCCGACCCCGCATCCTAGCGAACATTGGTTCACTCTCTGTCTCTGTGGACTTGCCTCTTCTGGACATTTTATATAAACGAAATCCCAAAGTATGTGGCTTTTGTGTCTGGCCTCTTTCCTGTAGCTTAATGTGCAATTTTAGTCTTGACAATGAACATCGATATCACTTTTGCCCTCACATGAAAATTCGAGATTTGATTTCCTCTATGCATCAGAGAGTCTCTCCCCTGATTCCTGATATTTAATCTAGCAATTAAAACTTCTTTGACTTGGCATTCAACTCATCCCGGAGCCATAAATACTGGTTTTGCTCAAGGTTTCAGAGCATGTAACGTTATGCTTCCGTTGGTAATATTTCACTGGTTTCATGTTTACATAATGAGGCTTTTCAGTTGCACGTTGCAGAAAACTCCACCGATGATACATTAAGCAGTAAGGGGTTTATTATCCCATATAACAAAAAATTCCAAAGGTAAGTGGTTCCAGAATAATGCAGCTCTTAGGTATATGAGTTCCTTTCAACTTTCTGGAACCTCCACCCCATCCTTCTCCTCCCACCAATGGTGGCAAGATGGCAGCAACATCTTCCAAGGTCATCCCCGCCCCCCATAGGAGTTCATGGATAGTTAGTTGTTCCCCCTTGTCTTGGTTTTTCTTAGGGCAGAAAAAGTGTCTCAAAATCTTCCAAAGAGATTCCGTTTTATGCTTCATTGACTAAAGTTATGCCACAAGCTCAAACTAAACCTGGAGTGGCAAGGACAGTGGACCTGCCACGTAAGCATTCACTCCCGGGGAGGACCCTCCAAACACATCACCATCAAATACCTCCACCCATCGGGGTTCTGTTAGTGAGAAAGGCTAAGGAAATGATCAATCAATAGGCTACCTACCATGTCTGCTATGATATTTGTGTTGATTTCAATCGATTACTTTTCTAACCCGATCACTGGAACGATTGCCTGAGGTTGCATAATCTAGGACATCAGATCTGAGTAACTTGGTTGACCAGACATTTACTGAAAGGGATTGTTATTAACGAACTCTCAAAACTCACATTTTACTTACCCTGATAGCTCGTGAGCAGAAAACAGTAGACAGCTATACAAAAACATCAACGTGGCCGAAAGAAGACTAGAATTGTCTGCAATTCTAGTCTTCTTTAGAATTCTTTAAAGACTAGTTTTTTTTAGAATAGCTCTTCTTTAAAGACTAGAATATGCCATAGCAAACTGTAGCGAAGAAGGCACCGTATTCAGAAGACATTTTGAAACGTTTCCAGATTCCCTTTCTCTGGGTTATTTACTCACACACAGTTCAGGGATATCGCTACTCGGACAGGTTCTCTTCAACCGATCAGTAATTGGATCAAGTTTTTCACCACCCAATTCACTACTTTGTCAGAGACCAGACGAAACCCATCAGTGAGTGTCGTGTGGACAGACCTTTCATTGAACCAATGAATCTAGAGGCCCATCAATCATGGAGGTGGTCAAAGGAAGACGAACAGAGATCAGCCCCAATTCAAAAGGGAAAACAAAGCATGACCAGAATGGGAGTGGTCCTCTTCCTCTTCATCCTGGGTGAGAAGAGGAAACCCTTGTGAAATCCGAGGAACTCTTTAGCAGAGAGAATGATGAGGCATAAATCCTGCCTGCTGATAGAAGCCTGACTCAGGAAGCAATGCCATTAACCAAACCTCCCTCCGGTCCTAGGAATGATGATGAAGGATTAAATGTGACGCGGTTGTGTGGCTTAGAAAGGCTTTGCACAGTGGCTTCCACCCTTAAGGAGAGTGAGTCGCAGAAACTAGAAACCATGGTGGTGACTACTGTCTTTTTTTTTTTTCTTTTTTCTTTTTCCCAATACCCTTTGCTCAGCAGCTTAGCTCAGGGAGAAAGGAGAGTTGTTTATAACCTTTTCTCTCTAACTTGAGAACCTGGAACTGTCATCTGTGGAGTTGGTGTATGCTGGCTTCTCTCTAGAACGGGAGGATGGGTTGTCAGTGTTACCATTTTTGGAGTGTTTATCAACATACCTCAGCTTGCAGATGGCTCCAAGCAAAAAGATTTCATTCATACGAGACAATTCTCTTCGACTGTCATTTGCGGGTCTAGGAAATTACGGGCGGAGCACCACTGTCAAACACCTGGAATAAGAATAACAAAAATCTTGCGGACTGTCCTTTATAAACTGTCACCTCTTCAGACATCTGTCACGACTCTATCACTGAAATTGAAATCTCACATATGTTCCGGAACAGAGAGGAATTAAACAGGAAAACCAGTAAGTCTTTAGGACTCACAACGCCACCTAGTGAGGAATGCTGGAATATTTTTTAAATAGAGAACTGGAGAAAGGGCGGGAACCCACTGATGGATTATTCAATAACCATTT
>PVKZ01007710.1:0-20897 GCA_004027375.1 Macroglossus sobrinus | reverse complement strand
GACCCCTTACTACTGAAAGCACCAAGACGCCACCGGTGGGCGACGCTGCCGGCCCCTGTCCTGGGTCGTGGGAAGAGGCGGTGGTCCCAGGCGGGGCTGTCGTGGGGACCCTCGCAGGGGGAGGTCCCGTCCCTCAGAACGTGACAGGAAGGAGGCCGAGCGACAAGATCTCATGTGACTAGACACCGGACGGCCTGTCCTAGAAATGTGACGTGTTTCCTCCCTCCCCTGCAGCAGAGTCTCATGAGGCACGCCGTCGTGCACGACCCCGACAGGAAGAAAATGACAGTCAAAGTAAGTGGAGGTGACGTTGGCAGAGTGTTGCTTTTAAAACATCATATATTGCTTGAGCCACATGCTGTGTTTGGAGAATTTCAAGCTGCTCGCCACTGTGCAGGTCTGCGTCACATGGGCCCCGTTTCTGAGTGCCGTGTCCCGTCGGGGTGTGTGTGGCGCCTGTGCCATCAGCTCAGGTGACTCTGACCTTGAATGCTAATTGTCTGTTTCACATCTTTGCAAAGGTGAAAGGTCGTGGGAAACGGAGCTTGGCCTCTCATCTCAGCGGCTACATCCCGCCCAAGCGGGGGCCGGACGCAGCCCTCTCTGTGCCTAAGCCGGGCGAGCCGCCGCCCCGCGCCGAGGCCGGGGTGCTGTCGTCCGTGGCGGTGTTCACCCTCAGCTAGGTCCCGCCTTCCCCGGGCTGCGCCGCCCGCTCGGCGACCGCGGACCCCGGGTGCGGCCAGCGCCACACCGCGAACACAGCAGCCGGCACCATTTGCTGCTGGGGGTTCTGCCCGCGTTGGTGACACGCCCTGCACATCGGGACGCAGTGGATCGAGGCGTGCCCGTGTGTGGTCTCGGAAACACGTTTTTTATTAAAATCACTGGTGCGGGACATCTGACTCTCTGTCGTTCCCGGTCTCTTTGTTCGTAGGACCCGCCTCCTGGGTCCCCCGAGTCTCTCTCTGTGCCATCTCTTCCTTTTTGCTCAGATGACGAAGGACACACGTGACAGCCTTTCCTCCTCTAACAGCCTGTGGCCTAGATGAGAAAGTAGCTATTCTGGGCATAGTCTGGAGGATGTGATTGATGATCTCGTTCTAAGAAGGGAAAACAGCCAAAAATTAACCGCAAACCAGTCTTATCCTGTCTGGCGCTGAGTCTACCGAGCACGGAGCCCAGCGTCCTGGGTGCTGCTGCTCCCTGCCTCACCGAGCCACAGGCTGCAGGCCAGGCCAGCTGCCGGCGACCCGGGGGTACCCAGTGACACAGACCCCACTAGACTACGGCTCCAAACACTGAAATCCCTGCTCTCACTGTCCCGAGGGGCTGCGCTGGGCCCCAGGCTGCCCTCTGGGGAGACCAGGGGGAAGGCAGTGGTCTGGGCACTGGCAGAGGACCGCCCTGTCCCCAGCTGTCAGCCCAGCGCAGTTCCCGACACTCACCGCCACCCGGGGTGATGGGAAAAACACCTGGTTCCAGACCCGGGGTCAGCCGGGCGGGGACCAGGCCTAGGGGTTCCAGCATAAGCCAGGGTTCAGGACCACTGGCGGACGCTGCCTTCCAGCTGCTGCCCAGGTACCTAACTCTGAAAGTGATACAGGTAACCCACAGACACCCTGGGGATGCAGAGACACACTCTCTCAAAGACCACTCGACTACACATGATGCTTCCTTCAGACAAGAAACATTTAAAAAAAGCATCTATAGTTTAGTTTTCCTATCTAAACGGTAAATTCTACAATTCCTAAAATAGGATAAAGCCTTTAAATTATGAAGTAGGATGTTTTCATAGAGCAAAATATTTGTGACAGTGGAAAAAGCAACGTGTATGCATTCTGGAAACAAACTGGAAATCTGACCACGGCTGGACAGAATCACTGTCACTTTTCTTCGCTTCCCAGATTCCTCACAGTTAGTTGTATTTCTCGATCAGTAAACAAAATGGCAGCCACTCCCACCTGCTTTCGCTCACCATTTTTTCTGGCTCTTCTGCGTTCTTCCCTTTCTTCACGGTAATTTGAACTTTGTATTTCTTCTCGATCCACTGCTGAATCTGTTTGCTCTTTGTGTCCAGATCATGTTGTCCGATATTTGAAGAGAAGGTCAGTTCCTTTGTCACAGTCGGTCCTGGTGTGAAAGAGTGAGACTGAGTGCTCGGGCTATGTGCTGACCTGGGTCTGAGACCTCAGCCTCACCACGGAGACGTTGTGAGATCTTCCTTCCTACCTGGCTTCCGTTTCTCAGACCAGTTTTTTAAACGGGAGGAACAAACGTGAAGGTACTGATGCTTTGCCTGCCAGGTAAGGCCATCTAAACATGAAATGCCTCCATTCACTGGTACCTTACTGATGGAGAATGATCCTTTAAAAAGGACCAAGGGTAGCCTTACGATGATGCACTTGAGCATCCTCCTCTTCCCTCGGTCTGGGAACCGCCCTTCTCACCCTGTGGTGATGCCCCCGGCTCCAGGCACACCCCTCCCCGGGCAAGGGGGTGCTTTTTGCATCCCGCATTCATTCTGTCTCTGGAAATCCTGAGGACTGGGAAATAACCTTACAGGGAAGGAACAGATTACTCATGAACGGCATTGGGACAAATACGAGTTTTCACGTGCGGGACATAGGTTTCAATCCATACAAACATCTCAGATGGACTGTCATAATATGAAAATATGACAGCTTTAACACAAATAGAAGAAAGGACGTGTATGTGACCTCAGGATGAGAGAGAAACTAAAGTGAGACATCTAGCATTAGGTTTTGGCATCGCACAGTGGGACCCCAGCCCCACTGGCCACTCCGGGAGCGTCTTCTGTCCCCACCCCGTGCATGTCATCACTGGCAGCACTTAGCAGGGACCGTGAAAACACACGTCCTCGCTTACTATCCAGTCCGGGGCCTCTGTAGGGTTTACACGGCAGGTGCCTGGAACGGTGACTGGCAGACTGTGCAGACGAGGGTCACTACCAGTGTCCCAGGGAAATACACAGGCCTGGGAGACGCTCTGAGAGTCACTTCAGAGTTCAGAAGGTGCCTCCGTTAACCAAACCCTCCACCTAGAGATGAGCTAAAAAAATTTCAAAGGAGGGTGAGTGAGTGCCGGGAAGGGATGGGCACCCTCCCGGGCCTGCCACCCCATCCATGGCCCTGCCCGCCTGGGCACGAGGACAGCAGGCTACAGACGGAGGCAGGGATGGAGACAGGATACGGAGGGGAGAACAGAAACGAGGGACTGAAGAAGAGGCACTGGGGACAGTGGTGGCACCGATCTGTCTAGTTCTCCACTCGCCCCTCGGCACGAGGCCTGGCTGGGGCCGTGTCCCCCGTCCAGTGCCGCCCGAGGGACTTTGGGGCGCGCGGCGAGCTACTACCTACCTGCCCTGGGGCTCGCCCTGTCCTGCTCCCGCAGCCGCAGCCGCTCCTGCAGGATCTGCGTCCCCGTCAGCAGCTGGTACACGGGCGGCTCCGCCCCCGTGTCCCGCCTCACGAGCCGCAGGTCCCGGGCGGCCATGAGCCGGAGGGCATCGGCGCGGTGCATGCGGCCCAGGTCGCCGCCGTTCTCGTCCAGCACGCGAATGATGCGCTCCCCGATTTTCCTCCCGACGCTGCTCAGAGCCGCCCCGGGCTGCTGCTTGGTCCTGCCGTCCCGGGCGTCCTCGGCGGTGCAGAAGGCGTTCGCGGGGGTCGGCCAGGGCAGGCGCGGGGCAGAGGCAGTGGCGGGCGACAGTGCCGGGGCCACCTTCTGCGCCACGTACACACCGAAACGTCTTCCGATGCGACCTCTCTCCGTCCTCACGGCTTGCGACGTTAACGCCTTCAGGAAAAGACCAGCCATTCTGAAAAGTGGGGAGAAAAGTGGGGAGAAAAGTTCACTCGAATGCGGTCTTTCGTTCCCGGGGTCTGACGCGGTGGCACACGGGTGGGCAGGTGTGTGCGGCTGTGGGAACTGTGTCACCTGGGAGTGTTACGGGGCCTACACCGGTCACATGGGCTGTCAGGTGACCACGCCACGCTCACGCACAGTGGGACTGTCCACAGTACAAGTTACTCTTAGAATAAACCAGATCGGCACAGTGCTTTTGTCTTCCATTTTTTTTCTTCCCCAAATATTATCTCATTGGATTGTATTTCCCATTGGTACTTTCTGAAGTACCAACTTCAAAAGCAAAGATCATCCAGAAGCTTTGCTTAGGATAAGACGCTTGGCGAGTCATCAACTTTTAATGTAACTGACAACTTGGCGGCATCTCTGATGCTACAGGAGATAAGAGCACATCTACGGGACAGGAGCTCTGTGAGGAAAGCTGGTCGGAAAGGAGACACCCCGACACTGACCCCAGTGCCGACCTCAGAGACGACACGGCCCGCTCCCGGGGGAGCGAGGCACGCCGCCAGGGGTGACCCACACACGGGTGTACGTGGTGACACTGGTTTTACTCCGGGTTCTAAGTGCTACACTTGCAAGTGGCCTCTGATTTTCCAGCTGCTTCCCTGCCATACGGAGTGTCCCTGCGTCCACTCGCGTGTGGGGGAGCTGAGATGTGCCAGCCGACAGAGGGACGGCACCCACCCATCTCATCCCCGAGGAACAGGGGGCTCAGGGGGCACACGGACACCTGTGCCTTGCCAGGGACGAAAGAGAGCGGGGTGGCGCCTCACGTGGTGTTTCTTAGTGTCCCGGGGTCACCGCGAGACAGTCACCCGGGCTGTCCGTTAAGCCTGGGGATCCCCTCTGGTCCCTCGATCCGGTCCCAACTGTCAACCCACCGATCCTCCCTGCCACCGCCCCGCGGGCCCCCTGTTCACAGGTGAAATGGAGAGAACAAAGCACAGTACTCAGGACAGAGTGATGGACGCGCACGCTCACCTCCCTCCCGGTCCAGCCTGAGAGCACACGAACCAGCGCTCTGGCTTCCAGCGCACCTGTGAACCCGACACCTCCGCCTACACATCCCACAGTCCCCTGCCGTCAGCACGCCCAAGCCTGAACCCCGTCTTCCGCCAGCCCCCGCCCCCGAGGCCTCCCGTCCCGTGGGGACGGCCTGAACCCCACGCTGTTCTTGACTCCTCTCAGCAACTCACCGGCAAGTCCCTAGTGCAGGCTCTGTGCAGACCCAGGGTCCCGCCCCGTGTCGCCCGCTCCCCGAACGCCGTGCTCGCCCCGATCAGGGCAGCGGCCGCCGTGGTGCCTCCACGCGGCGCAGTGTGTCAGCCAGACTACATCCCTCCTGTGCTCGCGCCCCCCCCGTGGGCTCCCACCTGGGGACCACAGTGCCCCCGCCCCGGGGACCTGGCCCCCAGCGCTGACCTGCGGCCTCCCACCCCCTCTGTTCTCACCCCCTGGGTCCTCGTGCTAGGGGTCCCCTCCTCCAGACGCACCCTAGTTCACCGACGTCAGTCAGGTCTCTGCTCCAACGCTGCCCCTCGGCGAGGCCCTCCCAAGCACGCTACATGAAGGCACCGTCACTTACCCATCGTCCCCTAGCCTTTTACAAAATTCACTGCCTGACTGCCTCAAATTTATTTATGCAGCTGTATAATCTCCTCTCACCAGAATGCACGCTTCACGAAAAAATGCAATTTGTCCATTCTGATCACCGCTGTGCCCCTCACTGGAGCCCGGAGCCCGGCTACATGTGACCACTGCTCTGATCCTTACTCTGACACCGGTGATGGACAGAAGAGAACCCAGCGTTCCTCCTACCTCTTTCAGGAAGAGCTGGAACCATCCCAGACGACGAAGAAACGCTCTTCTTCAGCAATGCCAGCTGAAAAATGGAGAAGAAAGGTAAACATAATTGAAAAACGATCGTTCTGCCACCTCCAATCCGGTCCCCGATTCAGGCAGGGATGGGTTCAAAACGCATCGGGCGGAAAGCTGGCGGGAACAGGGTGCTCGCGTGGGGCCACAGGGTGACAGAGAGATGACTTCCCAACTGAACGGGGAAACACACTGCGGGTGTCACCCTCATGACCGACGGTCGGACTCAGCGTCCCGACCGTGGGACAGGCAGACATCCTGGTGCACGTCCCCTCGCGTGCCCCGGCTCATGGGGGCGCCCCGTGAAGCCGTCCCGCCTGAGGGCTGACCTTCCAGTTATGGCAATTATGGCAACATCTGCTGAATCTAGATTATGGTATATGAGTATATACCATAATAACTAATAACTAATATTAAGTATTAGTCTTTAACTTTTTTTCTGTACGTTTGTTTCTTTCAAAATTAAGAAGTTTTAAAAACAAGAATCAGCCTACAGGGAGGAAAAAGTTCACCACTTGTGTCAGTGTAATTATTTCGGTCTGCATAAGTTATGTATTTCGCTATAATTTAATAAATTCTGGCTTTATACATCTTCGAAAAAATATTCCCTTCACTAGTTTCTAGTAAAGCCTATATGTCTAAGGAAGGTCACAAAGTTTCTTATTTTTTTTGCAATGCAAATCACCTTTTTTCCTCCATCTACTGTCTTCATCAAAGTCTAACTAAGAGTGTCTCACCATCAGAAATGGTGATGGTTTTCATTTGCGGTAAAACTCGGGCAATGTTTTGCTCCTAGTTAACATGTCTATTATTTTAGAGTGGAAAGTGGGGCCCTCAGCATCACGGGGGGTGTCGGGGGGACGCTTTCTCAAACCGCAAGGTGTTTCCTTGCCCCTGCAGACACTGGTACACTTCATCCCGCCAGTCTCCCAACCAAAACGACCCGACGCTTGAACTCTGAGACCAGTTCTCCCCTCTGCACTGCCGTCACCACACCCAGGGCCCTCCCCAGCTTAAAAGTGGCCCCGAGATTAAAGATCAATCGACTCTTTCACGAGGCCGCAAGGTCCCTCTCCACCTCCTTTTACACCGAACGTCCTTTTTGCTTGAACCACACTGGGCTTTGAGACTCCTCAATTGCTTTTCCCCATGTAGGAAACATCAGATCATCTCCTAGTGCCATCTTCCTGTGGGCGTCCTGACAGCGGCCAGACTTGGCCAGCTCTACCTCCACTCGCCCCTTGATTTGTCTGCTGAGCTCAACATCAACGCCCAACGTTAAATGCTTCCATAACATAGTTCATTTTTCCTTTACGGCACGTAGGACGATGATAATTTAGTGATTATTTTATTAGCGTTACCCTCCATCACTAGACGTAGTTCTACGAAGCAGGCACAGAATCTGATTTATCCTTGACTGAGCTGTGCCTGGCACAATAAATTGTAGTGGATTCTCCTCCACCCTGTACATTCTTAGACTGAGAGCTTTCCCGACATGTACCTGGAACCGCGCGACCTCTAAGAAATTATTTACTTCTTTCAGGCGTCTTACGCCATGGAGCCTACTGAGTGATAAAGTGGGTAGGAAAACCTCCCAGTGCCTTTGCGGCCGTCCCCACCCCGGCCCTGGGCTGCACCCTCAGCGTGCCGCCCTCCGCGCCCGGCAGGTGCACAGCCCAGGTACGCAGACACCTGGCGCGCCACCCCGCGGAGCGGGCCCAGTCACGTGCACCAGCGGCGGCCACGCCCACCGAGGAGGGGCGGAGGGACGCACGGCGTGCGTGCGTGCGTGCGCGTACGTGCGCCGCCATGGCCGAGTGGGACGTCCCGGACACGGAAGGGCCGGCGTCGGGTCAGGCCCTGCGGCTCCGCGATGCACCCCCAGCTGCAGCCTGGGCCGGGCCCCCGACGGCTCCACAGGCCCCCCCGAATCCCCGGCGCCGCGGCGAGGCCTGCGGGGCCTCTCCGCGCTCCGCCCGGCAGCGCGGATGGCACTGACCTTGCAGCGACCCAGCCGAGCGCGGCGCCGCCTCGTTCGCAGCCGCGTCCCCAGGCCCACGTCCTCCTGCCGCAGCCGCAGGTCCCCTGCCCCGCGCAGCGCCCTCGCCTCTAGCTTCCCCACGCGGCGCCGCCGCTCCGAACGGCCCGGCATAGGCAGCAGCAGCGAGCTCCCCGGTTCGCCGCTTCGCTTGCCGTAGTGGGCGGGGCTTCGGCCGCCGCCTATTAAAGGAAACGCGGCCTGGGGAGGAGCGTTTCCGGGCTCGCCAGATAAAGCGCCCCCGACAAAAAAAGGAAGGAAAAAAAAAAAGATCGGAGGGCGAGGGGTGGTTCCCACGGGGTCGTTGCTTCTCACCTGGCTCGTGTGTCTGCGGAGGTGAGAAGACTAGGGCGCCCGAGCTTCGCATCCCCTGATAATGTTAGGTTGACGCTCACCTCCTTATGGCCGCACTCCCACTAGGGCTTATGGAGAACGTCCGTAAACGTCTTTATGGTTATTTGGAGGCAGGAGCGCTGCCCCCCCGTTTTGCGGGTGCGCAAACAGACTCGGGAAGTCAAAGGTTGGAGGAGACCTGTCGTTGGGAGAGCCTCGGACGGGTCAGCAGGTGTTTTGAAAGGGGCGGGGGGAACTCAGTGGAGCAGATCTCCACCTCGGCTGCAGCCCAGGGCTCTGCTGTCTCCCCTGCCTGTCTTCGGGGGACCACCCCTGGTCCCCGAGGCTGCAGCCTATTGGCGTCAACCTCCGGCCCCTCTCATCTCTTCAGTAGGAAAGTCGTCAGTGGCAGAGTGAGCATCTCCGGTCGTGATTTAGCGAAGCCACTTAAGTAGCCAATACGTTCACTTATCCCATGAGAGCAAATTGCATTTATTGGGTACTTGCGATCCAGCGGAACGCATCGCTTTATTTATTCCCATTCCATAACTCCTTGACTCACGTATTACTACTTTTATGATGGAGGAAACTTGTTCAGCTTCAAATAGCTCCTGGGGGGGCGGGTAAGGCAAGTCTAAGTTTCCTTATCAAGTCCCAAGTCTGGCACAGTAGACAGCGTTTGTTCAAACAGCGAAGTGGTGAACCCACAAACAGCTCCTGTGTCTGTGAGCCAGAGCCCAAGGCTAATTAATACGTGCCTGTCGGCCATGGCCAAGTTAAAGAAGAACTAGATATTCATTTCGTTCTACTCGAATTATCCCTTCATACCAAGATAAAAGTCTGTTTAGAGAGAGCTGGGGACAGAGTGACCAGCAGAGAGTTCCCTGGGCAATGTTAGGTGTTCAGCAACATGAGTGCTCACGGTTCTGGCATTCACCTGTGTCTGCTGGGCACTGTTGTAAGCGCTTTACTCGCATCACATCCTTTCATCCTCAGGAGTACGTTATCACCCCATTTCAGAGATGAGGGACCTGAAACGTAAAGAGGTCATTTGCCCAAGGTCACACAGCTAGTAGCAGAATCAAGAATAAAGAGCCCAGGCCGCCTGGTGCCAGAGCCGGTGCTCCTAAAGATAAATAAATGTCCCTTACCCCACTAGACTAAAGTCAGGAGTGAAGCAGTGGGATTGCAGATGTGTGAAGATGGTACGTGAAATGTGTAACGTGGGTCGAAGAGTTCACTAACCAAATGAAGGACTTGATACTTGGTGAAGTTTTATTTGAATCAATCCACACCGAGTAATCACTGATGCTTGGAGCATCCCTTTCGTAATACCTCCTCTTTGAGGACATACGTGTTCAGGGTAGATGATTTGGGAAATTCTCTAGACCGTGATCGGCAGGTGTCTCAACGTGAAGGAGGTGCCTAGTGATCCTGGAAGGGGATGACCAGGGAAGGGTGGGCGTTACAGATGTGTCTCCAATAGCAGCCATTTTTTTTTTCATCTTTCAAACTCTGCTTTGATCTCCAGCTGAAACGAGACATGGCTGCTTTTAGAGTCCTTGAGAGCCTGACTTTGAAGACCCTGGAGTGAAGACAGTAAAGCAGGCAAATGGCTCTACGAGGACCCCTCCTGTATTCATGGCCTTTACCTGCTAAGGGACACTTCCGGGTTTGGAGAGGTGACATTACTGTCACCAATCCTCTGGAAACTGATTTGGTATGTGTCTAGAAGGGGACTCTCGTAAGTATATAGAGCTTTCCCAGTTGTTATCGTCTCTACTTGTAATTCACAATAATAATAATAATAATAGTAATAATAATAATAATAATAATAATCTCAGTGAGACTCGGATGTGGTGACTGAAACCACACCCACCACAGAGTAATTCTCACACAAATCCCCATGATTGGTCCCCATCAGCGCATTTTCTCTCACAATGCATATGTTGGCGTTTCGCCCTGATGAAGGATGAAAGGCTAAATTTCATCCTCTCGCCTGTTATTTTTCGAAGCCCCCTCTTCTCTTCACGGGCATGGAGTTGTGTAGGACACAGTCGCTTAACCTGAGGTCTCCGAGGTTCACTCTATATGTGTGTGTACCACGAAGTCGTGATTCTGTGGGAAATTTCTTTGAAAGGTTGTTCACACACTAGGCTGTGTCCCCGGGATGCCACAGTAACGTGAAGAAGTAACTCCTAACAGTAAAAGTCCTGTGTTTATTTTGAAGGTAGAGTAGATGTGAGTAAGTGTATGGGTTCAAGTAGTCGGCGTGTTCTTACGTCGTGGGTAATGGATCAGAGTCAGTCCACATGGCCCCCGACCTTCCGTTGTAAGCTCTTATCAGGGCTGTTTTGCTGTAAGGGGGAGTGAAATCTGTCACGTGTGAGAGCTACGCCAACCAAATCTAGCCGAGAGCAGTTGTCTTAAATGGCAGCTACTTTCTCATAAGTGCCAGTTTAGTAGCTGAAGATCCATGCTCTCCTGAGTGTGTGTTTACAAACTTGTGCAAAGGCGTGCGGGGGCTTTGAGTGGGGAGTAGCATTGGAAACCTGAGAGTAATGATACTCTCGGCCCAAAACCAGCTGTCTGTTCCCACAACATCTGGCAGCCGGGGAGCCTTCTTACCGAATCTGTTTATCTTCAGGCAGAACTGTAGTTCATCCATTCCAATCCTAAGAATCCCTATGCTGAAAAAGTGATAGAGAGAGAGAGAGAGAGAGAGAGAGAGAGAAAGGAAAGAGAAAAAAAGAGAGGGAGGGAGGGAAAGAAAGAAAGAGAAAGAAAGAAAGAAAGAGAAAGAAAAAGGAAAGAAGAAAAAGAAAGAAAAAAGGAAAGAAGAAAGAAAAGGAAAGAAAAGAAGGAAGGAAGGAAAGGAAGGAAGGAAAGGAAGGAAGGAAAGAGAGAAAGAAAGAAAAAAAGAAAAGGAAGAAAAGGAAGAAAAGGAGGAAGGAAAGAAGGAAGGAAAGAGAAAGAGGCCACGTACGTTGCTTTTGCAGAAGAGCTGGAGGACACGTGCCCACATCTGTGTTAAAACCCTTCATGTAGTCTCCAGTTATCCTTAGATTCAGAATAAATTTCTTTATCATCTGTAAGATTTCCTATTACATTAGGCTCCCGATTAATCATTTCTGTTGGCAGAAAGCGATGGCGCCAATTACTAAAATATGATGGTGGTTGTGAATGAGCCAAATAAATTTGTCTAGAACGAATGACATACTGTAATGAAAATTTTAAAAAGCTTTTATGTCTGCCAAATAAAAGAGTTTTTATCTACGGAAGGTCCATTTATCTTCTGTGAAGCAGGAAGTAGGTTCAAAAGTCTCCTTTGGAAAAACAACGCAGCCACGTGTTTCCATGTCACAGGGATCGCGTTGTGGGGTGATTCAGTTAGCTTTGGTCATTCTGAAACACTCGCTGAAAATAATTTCCATTTCCGTCACAGGACGTCATGCAGAAATAGAAAGGCCAGGACACTTAACAAATGTATGGTGTTTACTACTGTGTGAGTCAGAGCAGAACAGGACCAGGTCGTCAGCATTTTACGTTTAAAATAAAACCCAATCACATTCTTTAAACGCTCACAAGGGCGTTCTAGGAAGGCAGGACCAGCAGCAAACTGAATGTTAGCGATAGAACGAATGTGTGCTTTCACTGTTTTCCATCGAGGGACATGGAATTAAAGGCAAATTATTCCTCAGATACGACTTTGACATGGTTACCGCGTAGAGAGACTTGCCACTGCACGTCTCAGTCATTGGCCGCTTTCTCCCCCGAAAGTCGCCGCAAAGAGTTTCAAGGCCGTTTTGTCGGCAGCTGAGGGTGCACGTGTGACCTCGCTGACTGGAAGTGCAGCTCCCGGCTCTTTCTTCCTTTTCTTCCTTTTTGCAACAGTAAATCTACCAATTTTACAGTCAGCTGAACAGCAATAGCTTAATTTGTTTAAAGTCCGCATTCACAGAACTTGAACTTCCGTGGCTTGAATGCCGGGAGCCGCAGAGTGATGGCTGAAGGGTAGATGCTCTTACAACTCGCCCTGGGAGGAGGCGGCCGGCCACCGTCACCTGCTCCTTGGCACACAGGTGCTGACCCCTCGGGCGCCTCGGGGCCTCCTGGCTGGGTAGCAGGAAGGCTGGGCCTTTGTGTGCTACAGAGAAGGCTTTCCCAAGGACCGGGCCCCTGGTCCCCAGCAGCCACAGGAAGCCGAAGAAAGAAGAGGTTAAGGGCCACCGTGCGGGGCAGAACGGGTTAAACTGAGTTAACATCAGAGGTCATAGCTTTTAACAAGAGCTTCAAGGAAACCTCTTCGAAGATGCAATTTGTTTCTTCTTTGTCAACTCTGTTTTTTTTTCACCCTATGGATAGTGACAGCTTAACAGAGTTTTTATAGGCTAGAAGTTTTCATCCTTCAGAGAATAAAGGGGTATGTCCTTAAAAAAGAGAGGTGCAGGTGGACTTTATAAAGCGCCCATGATTTTCAAATTGGGACTCCCCGCACGGCTAAGTAAAAAATAATCTGTGAGCGATGTTAAAAAAAAAAAAAAATCTAGATTTCTAGAAGCTTCTTTGTGGAGTTTATTTCCAACCATTCTGGCATAGTTCTCCCATTGGTTATTCAAAAGGACCAAAGAGGCCTCTTCTTAAGCTTCCCTCCGTGTATTTCTTCACATTTAGAGCATCATGCTGGGTGGAAATGGCCGTTTATCGCATTTCCGTGTAAGCGAGAAAGACGGCCACAGATTTCTGTATCTGTCCTTCCTGCTCTTAATGGCTGGGTCACCCCACATTTTTCAGTCCAAGGACTAAACTGTCACGGAAATCGTTCTGGGAACCTCACACCTTCCCACAGGTACGGTCGGTCACCTGGGGCTGATGTCAAGTGTTTCGCTTCGTGTGTTATTGAACCACACGTTAGGATAAACGAGAGGCTGGACTTTTTTTTTTTTTTTTTGAATGACGTTTGTCCATCATTTAGCTGAGGATTTAGGGGCCACGTTTAGGGCACATGGGAGAACACTCACCCCGAGCGTGGGAGGGGGGTCCGTGTCACATCGTGGGGATCCCGGGGTGTCACATCGTGGGGATCCCGGCTTTGAGGAGCCTTGATTCAGAAGTGGTAAAAGCCAAGATACAGAACCCCGTGTAAGATATAACCTCAGGTGAGAACACACACACACACGTGCACACACACTCACACACATTCATGCAAACACACACACTCGTGCACACACACACACACACACACACACACGCAGGGGAAAGAAAGACTACGTTATCACCATATTGTTCAAAGCGCTTACCTCTGAGTAGTCTAATTGGATTTTACGTTTTTTCCTATTGCTTTTCGACATGCCTTTAGGTGCCTATATTACTTCTGTAATCATAAAAAAAAATAGGCATTTTATTTCCTTAGTTAGACAGAGTACCCTTGACACTGGTTAAATTGTAAGCACACATCAGGTGATGCTTTCAGAGACGCTGATGAGCAGCCAGCTCAGCGCAGGGCCTGGGGGGCGTGAGGTGGCACCTGAGGTTCGAGGAGGCGCAGGGAGGGGATGGCCGGGAAGAAGAGAGGGACCCAGCCCCGTGAGACGGTCGCCAGTGTCCCCGGGTCCTCCTGGTGGTTTCCTGCGTCTCTGCTGCTTGGCCCTCCGCCACCTCCCCGGTCTGACACCGCCGAGGACTCGGGGCGGCCCTCGGCCCTCAGCTGGCTACACTGCCTCCGCCCCGAAGCTTTTAAGGTGACGGTCACACCTGCGTTGTGACTGTCCAGCCAGGAAAGAGGAAGCAGCCCCAAGCATGAAAAGCGAGGGAAACAAACATACTGATTTGAGGCCAAAAGGGGACAGTGAGGCCATGGATGGATTAGGACCAGCAGGAAGCCACCGGCCGCTACAGGCTATGGGGACAAAGGGCGTGGACGGCGGGTGTGGGGGGCTAACTGCAGCAACGGGCCAGCCTGGGGGACGGCAGGGGCAGACGGACCTGGCTTCTCACCAGCACCTGGGAAGTAGCTGAGCCTGAAGCTCCAGGGGGCGATCAGAGGCAGCCGGCTGCAGACTGGGGTGCTACCCGCGCGAACAGCTGTGTGGCCGCCCCCGCCCCCCGACTCCACCGCCTGTTAGCTGGACGACTTCAGTCTTGCCAGCGACTTATTTCTAGTCTACACAACCCGCCCAGTTCCGAAGATGGAGACGTGAGGTTCGTATACAAGGAACTCGGTGTTTTATCCACGCGGGCACTGGCATCCGCGTTCTGCGCCCCAGAGAGGGTGGCAGGGGAGCTGGCTTGAAGACGAGGCCTCGCCTGGACCAGATGCGGGGTTGTCCTCCCAAAGGTGAGGTCCCCACTCAGCAGGCGGGTGGGCGCAGGAGCAGGGGAGCGGCAGGCCTGCGCTCAGGCAAGGAGGTGCACAGGGAAAGGACACGAGACAGAAAGGTCACCCCCGCCACCCCCCAGCAAACAGATCCAAGGACCAGGAGAGGCCGCTGGGGCCCAGCGACCTCGTCCTCCCTGCTGACCGGGGGCCTCGCGGATCCGACTGCTCCTTCTCCCTCCCGGGGGAGAGAAAAGGGGTGAAGTGGGGAGCACCTCGTCTTACGAGCCGGGGTAGGAATTAAATAAAAGAACGAGGCAGGTGGGGGATGCCGCCCCCAGCCCACCCCAAACCGTGCAGGTGCCATGGGGGCGTTTTGGGGGGCCACCTCGGTCTCGACGCTGAAGTCACGGGTGACGAGAAGGCCCAGGCTACGAGCTGGGCTGTGCCCAGTCGGAGACCGGAAAGCCACGTTGCTACGCCCGAGACAGACGGAATCTCGCGTTTCTCTCTTATTGACATTTATTTCCAGTTCCTCGCCCGATCCTATTTAACGTAAATGATTGTACGTATGCACAGCTGTACATTCCGCTTTTAAAAGCTGAGAGCACATCCTAAAGGTCTTTAATCCTTGCGTCGCCTTTAAAACCCGACATCGACAGGTTTACAGCGCGACCCGTTGCACGGTCGTCCCCAAACACAGATGTCATTGTTAAGACTCTCTCTACACGGCGCAAAAGTACAGTTACAGCTCGCCTATATTTCTTTTTTCAGTTCGTTGCTGGAGCACCCATAGGCCCTGTGGGCAGAAAGCCTTGTTGGTCCCTTGGTGACTCCCGGTTTGTCCACCTCGCACCCACGGTCTCCAAGGACCCTGATGCGCGTCGTGGTCCCAAGGGGCGCTGCAGAAGCCAAGCTCGCGCCGCCTGGAAACCCGGTATTCCACCGGGCGGCCACAGGGTGGCACTGTTGAAGAGTCGTCCTGGGCACGCACCTGGCGCGAACCGCGCAGGTGGGCGCTGGAGATGCTCCGGGCCTCAGCCCCTGGCACTTCTATTTCCACTGGGTCCGTCGCTCCCTAAGACGCACTTAGGGGCACGTCCAAGGTGGGTCACATACTGTCCTGAAGTCAACGCCACCACCAGCCCTTCGGCCCCTTACGGATTTGGGACACTAACTAGGCTGCAGATGATTATTGCAGGGTCTTGCTCATTCCCCTGCCACCAGATTCGAGCTCCCCCTTTTTGTACCCGACGGACCCCTCTAAATCCACATCGGGAGGGGCAGAGGCTGGACTGCTACCCCCGCACCCCCTCCCACCCCAATCCGCCCCCTCCCCAGGCTGCACAGACAGAGAACGTGGGCTTTTGCTAACATGTTCAGAAAAATACAGCATTTTCTGTCTGTCTTCGGGAAAGTGGGTGCAGGAGACCTCTGAAATTTTTTTTGTTGTTCTTGCACATCGGAGATCTGTTTCATTGTGATTTCCTACACCTGTCTCCGAATGTCTTTTTGAATGAGAGTGTCGCCTCCACACATGATCACATGATCTCTCTATTGCTGGACTTCAGGTGGTGGATACAGTTTTAAAATTGTAGCAAACGATGACGACGCTATTGAAACAAGTAACAGCAGCGACGGCCACAGGAGGCCACAGGAGGAAACAGCGAGAGCGAACGTGTGCCGGGGAGGCGTACCGTGGAGAGGGAAGACAGGGGAGACGTCGGTGCGGTGACAGCTGTCGCCGCCGTGTGGACTTGCTGTGGTGCGACACCCTTACGCGTACTGTATCACTGCTTACGCACGGCGACCCTGTGCGACAGACGGGCGAGGCCATAAATGGGGGGCATGGGGCCGCAGGCGCCGAGGGGCGAACGTGGCAGGGCGGCTGGCAGCGGCCCTCGGCGAGGCGGGCTTCCAGTATGCGAGGTGCGCCCAGAGGCAGGGCTGGGGGGGCTGCGGCTGCCCCCATAAAAAATAGAGCTCAGCTCTGAGACCTTCCCAGGTCTGAGCCTCCGCAGGCCCCCTTCCCTGGAGAACCGAGGGGAAAAGGGGGTGCGGGCCCCTCCCCGCATCCCATCCAGGCCGGGGGCTGGATGAGGGAGCTGCTAGGAAGTGCCTGGCTATATTGTCCCCTTGGGGTCTCACTGGTGGGAGGCAAGGCACCTCCAGAGGGCACTCCCCGCTCCAGCAGGCACCCACACCGACTACCCCATAGCTTTTCTCACCCCAGCTGGGGAACCCCGTTTGCGGGCTAGGCTTCTCTTTTCTCCCAGTGAACCAGGCGTGAAAATTTCGGGACCCCATAGACCAGCCTGAGGCTTGACTCGTGGGTCCGTCCGAGTATTTCTCAGCGAGGCAGCAGCTGCCCGTGCGCTCCTCAGAGAAGGACGGGACAGCCGGCCGGAAAAGCGGGCCGAAGCGTCTTCCAGTGCCCGCGGGTAGATGTTACCCCACACCCGCCATGTCCTCGTTTTAAGTCCCACGAAGGTAGAAACGCGGGAGTCAGATTTACCGCGATGGTGGCGGCGGGGGCCTCACCCCGAACCTGCCCGTCTCTGTAATTAGCTCAATGCGCTAACGAGGGTCTTCAGGGAGAACGGCGTTAATTAATGGGTGGATTTCACTTTAATAAATGTATAGGCAATTTTCTCCATGCAGATGGCCGCGCCCGGCCTGATGGCTCTGCCTGGAGCCACTCGACGTGGTGAGTGTCTGCGGAAAGTGGTTAATTTGCAAAAGGCGTCATGATCCTGATTAGAAACGAGAACTAAGGCTGCCGTGAGCTTTGCGACGTGTTTGTGATCCGTCCTCCCCCGCTCCCCGCCCGGGCCTACGGCTTTCTGTTTGTGGCTCTTGGTGTCCCCAATGGGAAGACACCTCCCTCCCTCCCTCCGGGGGGACTGGGCTCCCCGCGTCCGTGGGTTTCCTCATCCAGTTTCCAATCCCGCCGCCAGCCCGGCGGGGGTGTCTTGTCTTTCCGAGGACCTGGAATGGGCGCCCTGTCAGGGAGGGTGACGTCCAGAGCCCGTGACACTCCGGAGTCATCGTTTCCCTCAGAGAGTCTCTGCTGGTCGTTGGCTAACACCAGCGAGGACGGAGAGACGAGGAAGGAAGTGAATTCCCCTCCGGAAGGGGTTCATCTCTCTACACCACAGGGGGGCGGGGGGACCTGGGCTCCCCTTGGAGACGGAGTCCCCAGGCCTTCGGGCGGCCGTCCCCTCAGCGTTTATCAAGCCAGCGGAAGTCACAGCGACAGGACCGTGAGACTGCTCTGGATCAGTGAACCGAGAAACGACAAGAAGTCAACATCCATTACGGCCTCACCTTGACCGCAAAACCTCGGCGTCACAAATCGTGTACGCTCTAGACTCAAACGGGCCGGAAAACCCAGTTCCAGGGAAGGACTTGGCCCATGGTTTGGCCAGTGAGCCGCCATGAGTGCCACTGCTGGGGGAAGGGGACGCATGACAAGGCCACCTACCTGTTCGTACCTGGAGCAAACGCCTACCTCCCTGGGCGTTGCCCACACTGGCTGGGGAACCCCAGTCCCCGACGTGCACCCCCACCCCTGCACTGACACTCAGGAGGTGGCAGAGGGCGTGCGAGAACCACAAAACGGACCCCTCCCCGCTTGTCTTCGTCTGACCCCCCCCCCCGAAGGGGAGGTAAAGTGTCACATTCCGGGGACACTTTGATGCACATGGAGGTGGCGGGGATATTTCCCCCCTCGGTCCACACCGAGGAGCAAACCGCGTTGTTCAGACGTGACGTTCTGATGGATTCTGGACCCAGCACAAACGTACGATAGAACCACAGAATCTGCGTCCCCCTGGAATCACGGGGTTTCTGAAAGACCCAGAATGGAACCTCAAGGGTCCACAGCCCAGGTGACGGGCCTGGTGGGGTTGGAGGGGGACTCGCTCCAAGTCAGCCGGAGAGAGTGGACCCGGATCCCACCCCACAGCGGGCAGCGCCCGTGTCCAGCACCCACGGGGAGGCCGCGAGTGGCCCGCTGGCTGCCAGGCCCACACTGTGTGCCCTCCTGGGCTCAGGCGTCCCCACCGTGGGCTCGGCTGGACTCTAGCCTCGGGAGGGAAGAGGCTGCTGCGTTTAGCAAGTGCGTCTCACGGGTCTGGGGGTTTGGGGGTGATCCAAGGCAGCCTCAATGAGAAATGCTTGCCTGATTCTCTCCCATGGACAGCCGCCCCCAGGGCTGGGGTGGCGGCCCGGGCGTCACAGTCCAGTCTGAGAAGGCCACTGGCCCCCGTGGCTGAGGCGGACACTGCCTGCTGAGCCCCTCCCGGCCAGGGTCCAAACTCCGGCCGTCGGCTGGGGTCACCACGAACATCATGGGCCCCCTCAGAAACATTCATCTCTTGAGAGATTCGCTCATTTATTTATTCAATAAATCTTTAACTGGCCACCTTCTTCCTGCCGGGCACCTGTGCTGGGGACAAGATGGTGAGGACAGTGGACGCGGCTCCCGGCCTCAAGAAGCAAGCGGATTGGTCGGTCCCCTTTGCCTGGTGGGGCCGGGGACAAGCAGAGTGCCAAGCGTCGGCTGCCACGGGTTCTTGGCCAGAAATTCGGTCTTTTGGGTGCGATTCCATTCACGCGGTTCACACCACCACCGATCGAAGAGGCAGAGACGTTCCCGGGGGGTCTGTCACGGGCATGTGACAGCAGCATTCCAAGTGCAAGGCCGTCGGAGGCGGGAAGGTGAGGCAGGCCAAGCGGGCGCGGCCCCTGACCCCGGGCCTGACCCCGGGCCTGACCCCGGGGCTCTGTTCTGCTCCTCCGTGCACCTTCAGGCCGAAGCAGCCTGATCTGGGTCACCCGCCCTCGCCTTTCCGAGCCGGGCTCGCCAGAGGACGGAATGTATTCCTCCGTCTTCATTCTCGCCGGACGCCTGTCCTGTACGCGCCTGTGGGAGTGCTGAAGTTCGTGGTGGAGGCTTTGAAAGTGCAATTTGAGCCCATTAGGGAGAGATTGGGCTCCGGGCGCACACGGGAAAGCAGTGCATTAGCCTATTTCCTCCCCGGAGCCACCGTAAGAGCCGGTGCAATCCGGGCGGCGAGAGGCCGGCGGCGTGGGCGGCCCCCGAGGCCCTCAGATGACCAGAGGGGGTCACGGCAGGACTGGGGGGGGCGGGGGCGGCCGCTGGGGGCGGCGGGAGCCAGGCTCTGCGCCTGGCGTGGATCGGGAACTACTTTATCCTACTATTTACAGTCATCGGGTGGGGTCGCCCCGAGCCCCGATCTCTGCACGGGGACGCTGAGGCTCACGACGCTTACGAAGCCGGTGTGAGGTCAAAGGGGAAGGAGGTGGCAGAGCCAGACTCCCCTGATTCCTGCTGGGAGTGGGGGGGCCTCAGAGAGCAGAGCCCCCGGGGGAGGGGCGGGGGGAGCACGGAGCCGCTCGGACAGACCTGGAATGCTGGGTGTGAGGGACTCACCGTGTCTTTTCCCAGGAGCTATGTCTTTGAAAAGCACTGTGTATCTCCCACAAACTGGATGGTCCCCCACCTGGTCGGCTGCCAGTCTCGGAGACAGTCGTAGGAGGGCCAGGAAGACCCTGGACCAGAGTCTCTGAGCACCCCCAAGGCGGAGTGGGGACGAACCACCTGCCGAGGGTCTTTTGTTTCCGAGTCAGAAGACACAGCAGTGACACGGGCTCCAGAACCCACACAGCTCCTTCCTGAGAGGCCAAGAGCGGATGGCGCCCGTCTCCCCGGGAAGCCCAGCTCCCAGTGGCGTCCCGGCCCAGCGCAGAGAGCCCAGCATCACGGCCTGGACGCAGCCCGCGGTCATCACACTGGCCCGCTCTGCCGCAGTGGTGGGCAGGGAAGAAATGAGACGAGCTCTCCGCCCGCCGTCAGAGAGTCAGTCGATGATCCCCGCCATTGGCGGGGGGAGGGGCAGGAGGCATGAGAGAAGGGAGGGAGCCCCAGGGTGTGGGTCCGAGGGCCACTCGCCTTCCTTCGGTGGCCCCACGAGGCGGGCCATGCCGCCTCTCAGGGGTGACCGGGCTTTGCAGCCCCGGCACCCAGTAGGTCCACCAGTGACCATGCTTGGTCGCCGGTGGCTGTGGGAGGGCAGGGGACGCCTCGGGGAGAGTGGGGGGACTGCACGCGTGCACGCGCCCACCCCCCATGCGGGGACCCCGCTGGTGTCGCAGGGCAACGCGGTCCTGGGGGAAAGACACAGGTGGGGGACCCCGGCGGCAGCGAGGGGCTCTCGGCTCTGCCGCCGGGCCCGGGCCGCCCAGCCGGCCGCGGGAGGGTCCGGTGCCCAGGCCGCTCCCGGCGGATTCGGTGCTTCCCGGGCCTCGCGGGCCACACGTCCCCAAGCCGGGGCGGACCGGAGGTCCCGTGTGAGACGGTCCCCGAGGGGCCGCCGGGCCCGCCGCGCGCGCCGCACCCACCTGCCCCCCCACGCCGCACTT
>PVKZ01007709.1:0-20800 GCA_004027375.1 Macroglossus sobrinus | reverse complement strand
CGCCCCCACCTGGCAGAGGGACTTTGCTGTCAACCCCATCCCCAGCGACTCCCTTGCTGCACGGAGTAGGCAGGAGTGCGGGACCGAGGGCCCCTCACCTGTGCCTTCACCTTCCCCTCCGAGGCCCCACCCTAGGGCGGGGCGGGGGCCCAGGCTGGGGGCCGGCAGCCCGCCGCTGCCCATGCCGTCAGTGCAGTATTACTCCGGAGAACTTTGCACCTGCTCCTCCCTCTGCGTTTTTCATGTTTTTTTTTTTTTTTGCTGAAGAATGTGTGTGAAGAGTTATTTATTTTCGCCAAAGCACATCGAATAAAGGCCACAGCTCAGCTCCTGCGTCCCTCTTGTATGCAACCCCTTCCCCCGCCTGACCCGTGTCTGTCGGCTTCAAGGGTCCCCTCTCCTTGAACCCGGCACTCAAAAGCCTGGGGCTTGCCCCTAAGGCAGGCCTGGCCCCCTGGGCTGCAGCCCACTCCTCTACTTCCCCCCACGTTGCTCCGAGGCCTGCTGGCTGACCCAGCTTTTCAAGAGCCAGGGGAACTATCCGAGACCAAGATTCTTGCCAAATAAAAAACGGAACAATGTTTACAGAAGGTGGCGTCTGCACCTCCACTCCGTGGTGACAGCAGGGAGGGGGCGGATTTCCAGGCTGTGGACGGGGAGGTCGCTGGGGGCCGGCACCGGCCTGCGCCCCACTTTGGGCATTTGGCCCAAGGCTCAGTGTGAGATGCTGGGCCTCCCCGTGTCATGGCAAGCGTCGCTGGCCAGGTGCACACATGTCCTGTCCCCCTGGCCTCTTCACCCCCAGGGCACCCAGTCTCCTGCCGGTGCATACGAGGGGCCTGGAGTGGGGGGCAGGGTGAGGTCTCAGCAGAAGGCGGCTGGGCCTTGTTTTAGGAGATGCAGGGTTTCCTGAAAGTGTCCTCCATCCCGGGCAGTGGGAGGCCATTTGGCCAGCCCTCCTTGGTGCCCCACGGGGCCTGGGGTGAGGGTGCCGTGGCAGAGCCAGGCCCACAGCTAGCTGCCCAGGGCGCTGGGGCTGCTCAGCGCGGCCCCACCTGCCTCCTCCCCCAGGCTGGGGCGGTGGCGGGCGGTGGCAGCAGCGGTGGTGGTGGTGGTGGCAGCCCCCAGCCAACAATAACGGTTGTTGGTGGGACTGCAGGACTGGGCGAGCCGGCTGGGCAGGTCCCTGGAGTGCCTGTGTGCCAGGGGCCACCCCCGTCGCGGTCTCAAGGTCCTGTCCTATCAGCCCCACCTGTTCTAGTTCGGCAGGATCCCAGGCCCCTGAGGAAGCAGAGGCCTCCAGACCCCCCTGCTGCCGGGGGGTGCCCGGTGGGGCCAGCCCCCTCAGGTGGGTGCAGGGCCCAGCCGGGGCTGCGGAGGGGACCCTGGGGAAGCGGGTGGCACTTCTCCCCCAGCAGGAAGGTCACAGGCCGGGCTCCACCCTGTGGGAAAATCGCTCCTCAACGCTCTATCCCAAGGGGTGTGGGGGGTTGGGGAGCTGCTGTGGGGTACCCCCAGCCCTCACCCTGACTCGCTGCCCTCACCGGGCACAGGCACTCTCATCGCCGACTTAAGTACCATGTTCTATTATATTACATGAGTATTGTTGGGTAAATCGCACCGGGAAGGGGTGGGGGAGGAAGGCGGGCCCCCCAGTCCTGGGGCCATCCCCCGAAACCATGTCCCCGTCTGCGTCCCGCGTGCTGTTTTGTTTCCTACACACACTTTCTGGCGCCCTAAGTCAGCGTCCTCAGGACAACGCCCCCTCCTCGCCCCAGCCGGGCTCAGGGAGGGTCCCCAGGTGCGGGTCGTGTCCGCCCCACCGCGCGCGGGCTGCGGCTCTGCCCGGGTCGGGGCCGAGCCGGGTGTGGGGCGACCGCCCGGGCCGCCCGGGCCGCCCGGGCCGCCCGGGCCGCGGCGAGAGGCGGGGACACGGCTGCAGCAGCGGCGGGCCCCGCCCGGGGCCGGCCCGCGCCGGGGTCTCGCGCCCGCAGCGCAGAAGGAGCTGCGCCCGGTCCGCGTCCCCAGCCGGCGACACTTTTCCTAGAATAGCGGCCGCTGCGGCGGCGCAGCTCACGGGACAGGTAGGTGCGGTGCGGGGCCCGCCGTCCGCCCCGCCCTCCGGGTCGCCGATCCCCGCACGTAGAGGTCAGGGGCTCCGGGGTCCCCCGGGGCAGGCCGCGCAGCAGCGGGGCCGCTGCGGCTCGACCCCCGGGGCGCGGGGCGCAGGCGCCTTTTGCTCCCCGCTCGCCAGGGCGGCCGCAGCGCAGCTTCCGGCTGGGGTGGACTTCTGGTCCCCAGGGGCCCGTGAGCCGCCGGTGGGGTGGCGTCCGGTCCGGGAGAGGCGACGGAGAGAGGGGAGAGGTGTCTCTGGTGCCGTATCCCCGCTCTCGCCCTCCCTCGGACACCTGCCGTCTCTAGAGCGCGCGCCCCTCCTCGCCCCTAGAAATAGGGCGGCGGGTGGCGAATCACGCCTGGAACTGAGGGGAGAGACCTCAGACCCAGGTGTGGGGGTGTCGCCATGCTGGGGGTTGGCTTTGGGAAATCCTGGCCCAGGGCGCTATGGGAACGACAGGTGTCTCGGGTTGGGGGCGGGGTGCCCGCGGGGAGCGACGCCCCGCGGAGGTTCCGGGGCCTGGAGGGAGGAATGGCTTAGTGCTGGGCGGAGGGTCTGCTGAGCTTTGAATCTGGGGTATTCCTGAGAAGGGCCACGGAAGCGCCCTGTCACAGGCGGGCCCCTGCACCTGCACGCTGGGGGCCTGGCGCCTGCTGGGAGGGGCTGGGCAGGGAGGAGGAGCTTGCGCCCCGGCAGCCAGCTGGCGGGAGGGGAGGGCCTCTGATGCCCAGCGTGGGGGCTGAGGACCAGGCGGGACTGGCCGAGGGCTCCCACTGGCCCAGCCAGGTCAGCGCCTTCGGCCCTCTCTCCGTGTTTCCAAGTCCAGAACCTGTTCAGCTCCTCCCCCCGCCCTCAGCGGCCAGAAGCCCCCAGCCCACTGTCCATCACGAGGTCTTCCATAGCCCCCGCCCCCACACACTGAGATCAGCCCTCTCCCCAGTGAGTCCTGTCCTGGGCTCCTTCCTGAGCCCGCTGCTCCTAGCCCCTTGGGCAGTCCCCACAGGCCCAGAGCCTGCAGCACGACCCCCGAACTGGCCAGACCCTTTCCCCAGCCGGACCTGCGTCTCGCCTTCCTCCACCTTGCCAGGAGGCCCCCCTGCTCAGGCCCTGACTCCCGGCTTCACAGCAGCCAAGGGCTGAGGACCCCCTTTCATGGCCAGCCCTGGGAAGCCCGGGGCTGGAGAGGCCCAGGAGGAGGACGGGGAGCCAGAGGGGGGCTCCGTGGGGCCGCGGGCCGCCATGCTGGCGCAGGCCCAGGAGTTGTTCCTGCTGTGTGACAAGGAGGCCAAGGGTTTCATCACCCGGCACGACCTGCAGGTGAGTCCCCCGTCCCCAGCTGCTCAGCCCCGCGGCCCCAGCCGCCCTGGCTGCTCAGCCCCGCGTCCTTGTCCGGCTAGGCCCTGCAGAGCGACCTGCGCCTGTCGCCGGAGCAGCTGGAGGCCGTGTTTGAGAGTCTGGACCAGGCCCGCACGGGCTTCCTCACTGCCCGAGAGTTCTGCCTCGGCCTGGGTGAGCCTGCCCTCCTCCCCCACCCTGCCCCCACCCGTGACGCGCCACTGGCCCACGTGGGCTCCGTGGGGCCCACAGCCTGTGCCTCTCCATCGCCACCCTTGGGAGCATGCCCTGGTGTCCGTATACACACAGGAAGGCGCCACGGGCAGCCCCCCAGCTGCTGCGGTGTGTGTGTGTGTGTGTGTGTGAAGCTCACCCTTTTGCTCCCCCACCCCCCTCCCGTGCCAAACTCAGGTGGGGCTGGAAGCCAGCCGTCCATTCTGGCTGGAGCCCAGCTGTCACCTCCCATTCCCAGGCCAAGAATTCAACCAGAATAAGGAAGAAAAACAGGAAACTTGGCTCAGAGAAAGGGCAGGATGTGTGTGTGTGTGTGGAGCGGGGGCGAGAGGAGGCTGAGGGGGTGGTAACTCACTGCCCGGGTCATGTCTCCCTCCCATGCCCACAGGGAAGTTTGTGGGGGTGGAGTCGGCCCAGGGCGCGCTGCTCTCCAGGGCTTCTGAGGAGACCTTTGAGTCGGGCTGGTCAGAGGTGCGAGGCATGGGGGCCTTCCTGGAGGAGGAGGAAGAGGAGGAGGAGAAGTTTTTCGCTGTGCTGGAGCAGCTGGGCGTGGCCCCGGTCCTGGCCGAGTGAGTGGTGCTTGCCCCGCCCCAGTGTCCTCGCCCGCGACCTCCGTCTGCACGCTGCTTGTCCACCTCGCCTGCACTTCTGCGCAGGGGCCCCAGCCGGGGCTGGCGCAGCAGTTCTGTCTCGGCTGCAACTCCCTGGGAGGGGCCGGGCGTGATTTCCCGCAGAATTTGCATTGTAGGAGACAGGTAGCCCCGGCTGCGGGGAGGAGGGGCGGCGCGGCGCACATGGCCTGTACACGCCGGCACAGCCCCGCGCACCCACGTCCCCTCGCTGCCACCCCAGCCCCGCACACGCACAGAGACTAGGCAGGGGCATGAGCGCCCAGCAGAGGAAACGAGCTTGCCTCGCCCAGGGCAGCAGGTGTCACCTTCCGCGAGCGCAGGGAGCCCCCGCTTCATCTTCAGCCCCTCGCTCGCCTCTGCAGGCAGCGGGTGGTGCGGACGCTCTGGACCCGGCTGCAGCGCGAGCGGCCCGAGCTGCTGGGCTTCTTCGAGGACGTTCTGATGCGGGCGTCGGCCTGCCTGGAGGAGGCGGCCCGAGAACGGGACGGCCTAGAGCAGGCGTTGCGGCGGTGAGGGCTGGGGGCCAGGACGGGGCTCCGGTGGGGGGCGGTAGGGGCTGGGACGGGGGCGGGGCATGTGGTGCTGGTAGGTTCCAAGCAGCAGCGCCACCCCACGTCCTTCGCAGGCGGGAGAGCGAGCACGAACGGGAGGTGCGGAGTCTGTACGAGGAGACCGAGCAGCAGCTCCGCGAGCAGCGCCAGCGCCTGCGGAGTCAGGTGGGCCCGCAGCCCCGCCCCCGCCCCCGCCCAGCCCGGTCCCAGACACGGGGGTCGCCGGGGTCCGTCTTCTCTGACCCCTGCCCCTTTGCGGCCCGCGGAGGCTCAGACGCCCCCGGTGCGTCCCAGGACCTCCCGCGGGAGGAGTGGAGAGGCTGCCTGGAGCGGGAGCTGCAGAGCCGCGAGCAGGAGCTGGAACGCGCGAGCCTGCGGCAGCGGGAGGTGAGCGCCGCGGGCCCCCTCTGCCGGGACGGGGTGGGTGCAGACCCGCCCGGCCCACGCCCCCATCCCCATCGTCCCCGTGCCACAGTATCCCCAGCCTCGACTCCCCCACGACTCCCCCCAGTTGGAGCAGCAGCTGCAGGCGCGGGCCGCGGAGCAGCTGGAGGCGCAGGCGCAGAACGCCCAGCTGTGGCTGGCCCACGAGGCGCTGCGGACGCAGCTGGAGGGGGCGCAGGAGCAGCTCCGCAGACTGGAGGGCGACGTGCACGGCCGCCAGGAGCAAACCCAACGGTGCCCCAGGGGCGGGGCTGGGGCGGGCCCTCGGGAGCGGGGTGGGACCAGTGGGTGCGGTGGGGCTGAGGTCGCGCCTGGGGCTCGGGTCTGGGCCACCTCCATCTGCATCCCACATCCCAGCCCCATCCGCCCCCAGGGGCTGCGAGCGGCGGGGTCCTCTAGGGTGTCGTGGAGCGCCCCAGGAGCCTCCCTGCACCCAGGTCACCACTTCCCGCCCGCCCGCAGAGTCGTGGTCGCCGTCTCCAGGAACATGCAGAAGGAGAAACTCAGCCTCCTGCGGCAGCTGGAGCTCCTCAGGTTGGTCCGGCCCCGCGCGCTGGAGGGGAGGGGCTCAGCGCAGCCGGGAGCCCCCGGCTCCCAAACACTCCTGCCCGCCGCCCAGCCCCGCCGCCAGGCAAGCCCTTCCTTGCGCCTGCCCTCCATCCCGCCAGCGGCAGCCCCAGCCAGACACCTGTCTTCTGGTCTGCGGGAGAATTAGAGCCCGCACGCCCCGGCCCAGAACGCTGGGACCTCTCAGAGTCCTCGGACGCCCCTTCCTCAGGGAGCTGAACAAGCGGCTGCGAGACGAGAGGGACGCCTGTGAGGCCAAGCGGCTGGGCGGTGGCCGCAGGAAGGCTCTGGCCACCGCCCTCCTGCAGGGGCCCACCTGCTGCTGCTGCTGCTGCTGCTGCTGCTGCGCCCGGGCTCGCGTCCCCCGACACGGCTCGGGCCACCTGCCCAGTGCCCACTGACCGGCCCCCGGACACGGCTCGGGCCACCTGCCCAGTGCCCACTGACCAGCCCCAAGTGACTCGCTGGGCGTTGCTGGAGAAGCTGTGCCTGAAGGTGACTCATCATGGCTGGGGCTGCCCCCCTCCCCCCAGAAAGTGGGCTCTACCCACGGGGCTGCCCGGCCTGCCTACTCCGGACACGAAGGGACTAACCTGGGTGTGGTCGGGGTCTTCCGGTGCCCCCCTTCCTGTCCCCATCCCATCAAACCTGTCTCTTGTCCGACAGAAAAAAAAGCCGCCCTCCAAATAAAACCCAAACTGCACTGCGGCCCCCCGGGCCTCCTGTGTGGGCGAGCCACATGCATCCAGGGGCCACGGCACAGGCGTGGCGTGTGTGTGGCACATGTCCACAGCCCTGCTGTGCTGGGGCTGTAGCTGCCGGTCCCTGCTTATTCCTGTGGGTGTCCCCACACGCCTCTGATCAGACCTCGAGCCCTTACCGTCCATAAAAGCTTGAAGCTCCGTGGGCTTCTCTGTAGGGATGGGGAGACCGAGGCCCACTGTGTCACCAGGGAGCACCAGATGAGGGGTTCTGCCTGCTCCAGCCTCAGTGGACCACCCCCCCTCCCCATGCTGTCCTCTCAGCCCTGGGCGGAGGGCCCCAGAACCCCCAGTCCTGCTCCGAGCCTCTGAGGTGGGCCAGGAGCTGCCTCCCGTGGCAGGGGGCGCTGCCCGCCGCCCCTGGAGAGCTGTGCCAACCGACTGTACACACTCAGACCCCGCCTGGGGCTGGGGATGATTCTGGGGGGTGGGGGACCCTCACTCTCACTCTGGTTCTCAGTCCAGCACGCCTTCCCACCATTCATTCCCGGGCCAGTATCTCCCAGACTGGACTGTCTGTCACAGGGACCCCAGGCCTCCCCCACAGGCCGGCATCTGTCCTGCTGACCCCTGCAGCCTCCGGGGAGTCCCTGAAGTAGAAAGAGGGGTCTCGGACACCGTGCAGGGCCTCAGCGGGGCTAACCCGCCGTCCCTAACCCAGCTGCAGGCTGGGCTGTGGGGCCCCCAGGCTGCAGCTCCCCCAGCTCCTCCGTTCGGTGCGGGGACCCGAACTCCTGACCCCGCTGGCGCCCGGCTCGCGGGTCGGCGCGGCGCGCTCGCTCAGACCTGCCCCGCGTGGGCGGGGCCTGCGCGCCGGGGCGGGGCCTGCGGGCGGTGGGCGGGGCCGCGGACGGCCCGGCGTCTCCCCGCCAGGCCCGCGGTCCGCCGCGCATTCCCCGCGCTCGGCGTCGCCACCCCCGCCGCCGCCCCACCCCGACTCGGACGCGTGGCTGGTGAGTGCGCCGCCTGGCCAGGCCGGGCCGGGGCGGGCCGAGCGCCCGGAGGCCCCGCGCGCCCCGGGCCCAGAGGCCCCTTCCGGAGGGAGGGCGGCCGGGCGGGCGCGGCGCCCCCCAGGTGTTTGGACCGTCCGGGCGGCCCCTGCGGATCCGGAGCCCCACCTGAGCATCGCGCGCACCGTCCCTGGGCGCCGGTCCCCTGCCCTCCGCCCGCAGGCCCGCCCCCCACCCGGGGCCACGGAGCGGGTGGGCGGCCGCGCCCGGACGGGGTGGGGGCGGCGGCGGCGGTGACTTCATCGCGGTGACGCGGGATTCCTCCCCGGCCTGGCTAGAGCGGAGTCCCGGGTCTCCCCGCTTGGGGTGCCGGCCGCCCAGGGCCCGGCTGGGGGTGGGGCCGCCCCGTTCCCGGCCGCAGGAACTATTTCTGGCCGGCCCTTTCCCTGGGGGTTTACATCCGCTAGGCAGTCCCGGAAAAGATAGCGCCGCTCCCCAGAGGGTGGCCCGAATCTGTGTCCCGAACCGGCCTCCCCAGAAGGCCTGGGACCTCAGAGCAGGCCCAGGCGCAGGTTTGCGCGGCCTGGGGGCTCCCACGCCCCCTGGCTCTGTGGTGGGGGTCTGTGCCTTTTGTTCTTAACCAGGTGGCAGCCACCGCCGCTTCGTGGGCGAAGGGGCAGGGACAGCTATGGCGCTAAGGCCCGGGGCGGGGTGCTCAGAGAAGGCGAGGGGTTCCTCCCAGGATCAGACTGTCCAGAATGTCCTCTGCCCTGCCCCTCCCTGGCCCAGACCAAAATACCCGGCTGGCTGCTCCCCTCTCCTGCCCGCTGGGAGGGATGTTGCCTGCTGCGGAAGCCCAGCCTGGGTCCGTGTCTGGGGCAGCCCCAGGGAGGGGCGGCAGGATCCTGTCCATCTAGCATGGGCCAGACCTCTGACCTGTCCCCACCCTTCTAGCAAACCCTCCCTGGGGAACTCCCCTCCACCTGTCTTACAGCGGGGCCCAGCGAGCCTGCAGCCAGGTAAGTGCTGGGCGGGGCCGTGTGAGTCCAGCTGTGGGCGGTGCTGTCTGGAAACATGGCCCCGGGGTGCGCAGCTGCTGTCTGTGCCCCACAGCCCTCCCCAGTGCAGTCACCCCCGACCGGAGTGGGCTGGCTGTCCTCTTGTGAGGACCCCAGCAAGCACTCCTGGGGTTAGTGGAGACCAGCAGGGGAAGACCCCCAGGCCCCGGGGTGTCTGCGGGCCCTGCTGGCCTGCACCCCGCTCTCCCCACTAGCTGGGAGGAAAGCCTGCCCTTGCACAGAGGCCGAGGGCCACATGGCTAGGAAGGGGCAGGCCAGTCTGTTTCTGAATGGCCTCCCCCCGCCCCCCAGCAGCTGTGTGACGTGCCATCCTGTGACGTGGGGCCTGGGGAATGCTGCGGGGTTCAGGCCAGGCCTGCATGAGCTCACCCCGCAGTGCCTGCTGGGGCTTCCCACCTTGGTTGCTAGTGATGGGCGGGGTCCTCCGTGTCTCCTGGGCTCTGGGGTCTGGCCAGGGACGCCAGGCATGGGCTCTGGCCTCAGGGTGGCTCAGGTGGGGCTCCCGAGCGTCCGCCCAGGAAGTGTCTTAGCTCCTATGGACACTCTCTGGTGGCGGACCTGGGCATCCGTGTCCCCTTCTGTCTCACTGGTGTCTGGCCGTCTTCCCGGTCAGGTCCGCGTGGTGCGGGCCATCTGAACGGGCCCCCGCCCCCGCGCCCGCCGCAGGATGGGCGAGTTTCAGGAGAAGTCGACATGCGGCACCGTCTGCCTCAAGTACCTGCTCTTCACCTTCAACTGCTGCTTCTGGGTGAGCAGCGGCACCCCTGCCCCGGTCCCCGGGCCTCGACGGGAGCCCTGGCCTGGGCGCAGGTGCCGACTGACCGTGTGCACTGCCCACAGCTGGCTGGTCTGGCCGTCATGGCCGTGGGCATCTGGACCCTGGCCCTGAAGAGTGACTACATCAGCCTGCTGGCCTCCAGCACCTACCTGGCCACAGCCTACATCCTAGTGGTGGCTGGCATTGTCGTCATGGTGACGGGTGTCCTGGGCTGCTGTGCCACCTTCAAGGAGCGGCGGAACCTGCTGCGCCTGGTCAGTGGGGCATGGCTGGCACTGGGGGGGGGACGGTGCCTGGACAGAGGTCCCCTCAGGGCTGCCTGGGGCTGGCTCTGGGGCCCTGACTGTGGCAGAGGGGACTGATGGTCGAGTGTGACACTATGGGACAGCCTGGCAGTGTTTACCCAGCCCTGTGAGTTCCCACATCCCCGCTGGGCCAGCCGCGGGAAGATACCAGCTCGAGAGAGAGCACTGGGTGGTCCACGGAATGGGGGTGTGTGTCTGTGTCCTGCCCCGCCTCACAGCACCCTTGCCCCCTCCCCCAGTACTTCCTGCTGCTCCTCGTCATCTTCCTGCTGGAGATTATCGCAGGCGTCCTTGCCTACGTCTACTACCAGCAGGTGAGGGACCTGGGCGGGCTGCACGGGGACATGGACACGCGCGGGGACGTGGACACGCATGGGGACGTGCTCATGTACAGACCACCCCTGCCCCCAAGCTCCAGAGCTGACCATTTGCCAACAGGCCCTGCATGCAGCCGGGGGCTGGGTCTCGGGGGGTAGGGCGGACTGCAGGGCTCAACCTGCCCACAGCCCCGGCTGCCCACTGTGGGGCTCATGGCAGGAGGCAGCTGTCCACAGGCTCTGGAGCGCTCTCCCTGCTCCTCCCCATGGCCCGCGAGCGGGGTGACTCTCCCAGCTCCCCTGACGCCCGCTGGGCCTGCCCTTTCCCTTCCCCTCGAGCCCCCCCATCTCCTCTCCCAGCCTCTGTGGGCCCCGTTCTGCGCCACCTTGGAGGGTCTCAGACTTTGCCGCTGAAGTTGTCACCCGCTCACCCCCAGCTGAATATGGAGCTCAAGGAGAACCTGAAGGACACCATGACCAAGCGGTACCACCAGCCGGGCCACGAGGGTGTGACCAGCGCAGTGGACAAGCTGCAGCAGGAGGTCGGTGGCTGGCTCAGGGCTCCCTGGGGCCTCCGCGGAGCCGCGCCACAGGGTGGGTGGGCTGGGGACTTAGCCTGGCCTGTCCCCCCCACACCCCCCCGCAGTTCCACTGCTGTGGCAGCAACAACTCCCAGGACTGGCGGGACAGTGAGTGGATCCGCTCGGGGGAGGCGGGCGGCCGCGTGGTCCCCGACAGCTGCTGCAAGACCGTGGTGGCCCACTGCGGGCAGCGGGACCACGCCTCCAACATCTACAAGGTGGAGGTAGGTGGGCGTGGCCTGGCTCCGTGAGCGACGCGGAGTGCGGGGGGAGAGCTGGTGTGGCCACAGCCTGGAGGGGGCCTGGGGCTGGGGCAGTGGGGGGCTGGAGGACTCGCCAGCCTTCAGCGCCCCCACCCGCACCCTGCCAGGGCGGCTGCATCACCAAGCTGGAGACCTTCATCCAGGAGCACCTGAGAGTCATCGGGGCCGTGGGCATCGGCATCGCGTGTGTGCAGGTGCGCGCCCTGGGGCAGGCCCTGGCGGGAGCGGGCCCCACCAGGTGCCCGGCAGCGGTGTCCACTCACGCCCTCTCCACGCCCTAGGTGTTCGGCATGATCTTCACGTGCTGCCTGTACAAGAGCCTGAAGCTGGAGCACTACTGACCCTGCCCACGCGGCCGCGCGTGCGCCTGCGCGCCTCGCGGACCACTGAGCTACTACTGACCGCCAGGGGGCGCGTGTCCCCGGAGGCATCTCCCTCCCTCTCCCTCCCTAGCTGCTTTGCCAGGGTGTTTGTCTCCTGCCTGTGCCCTCCAACACTGTCATCACTGTGACCTCTGGGGCCCCGCCGCCAGAGGGAGCTGCAAGTGCCTTTTGCTGCACACCAAAGTCCCGAGGCCCAAGGCAGGGTCTCCTCCTGCCGTGAGTGGGTTGGCTGTGGGGGGCCTGGTCTGGCTGGGAGGCTTGGGTTCTGCCAATAAAGTGCCCCCTCCGCCTGGCCACCTCCTTTAGAGGGGGGTGGTGTCATGGGACCTCAGGGTGCTTCCTGATGCCCGTGTTTAGTTAGAGAAGCTGGTTTGGGGCAAGTGGGGCAAAAATGGCTAGGCTTGTCCCCCGTAGGGTGCTCCCAGCCCCCTGGACAGTCAGCCATGGGTGAGGAGTTTCATGTGCCTGCCACTCACCCTCCCGGGGAAAGCCCTGTGCCCAGGGTCCCACACGTCTGCTGACCCCCCTGCTCCGGGCTACGCTGCTGTGTCCAGTCCCTGCTTTGTCTCACAATTGCCACATCTGATCGGCGACAGTGTTCACTGCTGTCCCCATTCGTGGGCAGGGGTCTTGCCGGCCTCACTGCTTACACGGATGGCTAGACCAGCGCTGCGATTTAACAGGTGTTCAATAAACGTTTGTAGAACAGGTGAACTTACTTCAATGGTGACAGATGGTTCTGGCCCTCAGGGCCCTCATGTCCAGCAAGGTGGACAGAGCCACCCACCCACTGCCATGACAAAGGAGGGCACATTCTGACCTGACAGGACTCGAGGGGGAGGAGGCCCATGGCAGGCACAGCTGAGCACAGGGCCTGAAGCAGAGGTGCCCACATTCTGGGATGGGAAGACGGTGGGGAGGCCTGGGCTCTGACGGGGGGTGTGTGCTGGCAACGAAAGTCGGCTCGGCCACGGTGCCCCTCCACCCAGCTCCTGTCCCCAAGGCTTGGGCCGTCCGCCCCTGGGCAGGCCACATCTGCCTGCCAGTTTCCTCACGTGTAATCAGAGGAGCCCGTTTCAGATGTCTGGCCACTGGGGCTGGCCCTGAGGGTACCTGGAGAAGGATGCCTTCCTTGCTCCTGCCTGCTGGAGGGCACCAGGACCCACCTGACCCCCGCCCAGGGTGACAGCTTCTGGCTCTGAGCTGCAGCAGGACTTGGAATAGGACTGCGGCCCTGGGAGGGGATTAGATGCTAATGGCCGGGCCTGGGGCTCAGCCAGCCCTGATGACCACTGGAGCCACCTCACCTCAGGGCCACCGTGACCCACCGTGGGTCTCAGGGCTGGTTGTGGAGACCGGGCACTCCCCCTACCCTCTGAAGGGATTTAGCTAAGGGGAGGAGCCTGCTGGGCTTGGGTGAAGCCTGGAAGCTTTCCCGGCAGGGCCCACAGGATGGGAGCAGTGACTGCAGCAGGTACTGTATCCAGGGCCCAGAGAGCCTGGCGCTTTGGACCCCAGGGAGATGTGGGGACCACTGTATTGGCCTCGAGCACCCAGAGTACGGGGGGTGGAGGTGCCAGAGCACCCAGTGCTTTCGGCTGCCTGTGCCTCTGCTGGACTGAGAGCACCCCTTCTGGAGGGAGGTACCCCAGGCTGAGTGACTCTTCCCCCCACGGAGTGAGGGCCACGTTCACCCCCAAGTGGCCTCAGGCATGTGCAGCGCACGGTAGCACGGAGTCTCACAAAGCCAGACCAACTGTCAGCGCCTCGGCGTGGTCCCGAGACGCTCTTTACTGGACGATTCCCGCTAGAGCAGGGGACACACACACATACACAGCTGCAGGCGGGCATCGGTCCCAGCCAACCGCATCTCGGGGGCACGGACTCCGGGCAGGACACCAGCTGCCATGGCTGCCCGGTCACTTCTCCAAGGGGGCATAATTGAGTAACTTCTCGATCAGGTCCACGTGGGCGAGCAGCATGCGGCGGCAGCAGTAGCGCTTCAGGCCCAGCGCGTCCAGGGCGTCCCTGCGGGCAAGAGAGTGGTGTGTCCATCTCTGCGGTCCTGGGCGGATGCAGGCCTCGGGAGGCCGCTGTGGCATCTCTCCTCTACTCTGCTCTCACCTCAGGGAGGGAGGTGTCTCTCCAGGGAGCCACCTCTCCCATTTCCCAAGCCAAGTAGCATCCCTAATTCCCCAGAAAATTCTCACACTGTTGGCCTCCACGTGCTGAGATGGCAATTTGGGAAAAGAGGGGACAGGCCAGGAGGTCCCCACCTGGGTGACACAGGGAGGGGTCCTGTGCGGGGATGCCAGGCACTCAGTCTCTGCTCATTCTAGCAGCCTTCCCAGGGTTATGCTGCAAACACTGGGCCCATCCACGGCTTCTCCGTTCACCCCACACACCCACAGAGCCGAGAGCCCTCCTCATGATGGCACAGCCTAGACCCCGGGGGCCCAGGTGTGATCCGGACAACGGCTGTCCACACGGTGGCCAAGGGGGTGACTCTAGTGGGGAGCAGAGACTCGGGCAGGGATGGTGGTGACTGCAAGGATAAGGGGCAAGCACAGAAAAGGGACCTTGCAACAGCCTGACCAAGCCAGCGACGGGGTCAGGAAGCTGTCCTCCGTCCTAAACGACAAGTGAGCTCCCAAGACGTGGGGGCGGGCCTGATGGCAGAGGGAAGAGGTGGGGGGACAGGCGGCAGACGGAACTGAAGCGGCCAGGACACCTAGTAGCTCTCAGCGCCAGGGGCTTGGTGCCAAACTGCCCTCCCCTCCGCACACTGCGGGGCCACGCTCTCCTGCGGCCGACAGTCCCTGCGGGGTCACCTGGAACCGGACGTGAGCGCCGCCGCCGGCACTCTGGCCCTCGCCCGCCGACGCGGCGCCTTACCCCTCGGTGTACTCGGCCTGCAGCAGCCCCAGGTAGGCCTCCCACTTGTTGCCGACAATCTTGCCGCAGGTGAAGCAGCGCACAGGGATGATCATGGCGGTAGCGGAACTGCGGCCGCGCTCCTGCTTCCCGGCGACTTTTCTGCGCGAGGCGTCGGCCCCGCCCCCGCCCCGGGCGCATCCACGACGCGGGGGGAGGCCGGCCACGCCCACTCCGCCGCCCCCGCCGCCCCCCGTCACCCCCAGCCCTCCCCGCCGGACCTCCGCGCCGTCGGTGTCCGCTTCCCGCCGCGACGAGCGCCCTCCGAGCGAATCGGGGCCCCGCGCGACCGCGCAGGAGCAGGCGGCGCCCCCCGCCGCCCGCCGCCTTGGTACGTCCCGGCCTACGGCGTCCGCGCGGGGCCGTAAAGGGCTCGGCGGCGACGTTCGCGTTTCTCGTGTCCGCATGACTGACAGCTGCGCGGCCAGCGGACCTCGCGCGCAGGTACCGCGTCCGCCCGCGGCGATGCGGCCCGGGTCCAGTCGCCCGCGGCGCCGAAGCGGGGCCGGAACCGGGCCCGAGCCGCCGCGGCCAGCGCGGAGTTCCCGCCCCGAGCGCGGAGCCCCGAGCGCGGAGCCGCGGCAACAAGTGGCGGGGCGGGGGGCGCGGCGACCCCACGCCGGGGGCGAAGGGGGGCTGGCCGGCGGCCACCGACCGGTCTTCCCGCCTCCCCTCCTGGCGGGGCCGGGTAAAGGGGTCTCCCGCCCGGAGCTTCTGCGCGCGGATGTCCGAGGGTCTCTGCGGCTGAGTTTTGGGGGTGTCCTCGGGGCGCCGCCCGGCCCGCTCGGCCGCACTGTATCCGCCCGGCCAGAGAGTTACCTGTAGCCCGGGGTTGTGGGGGGCCGCGCTGGCTGTGATCGCCCGGTGGCGGGCTCTGCCGGCAGCTCCTCCCCTCCAGCGCCGCATCGATCCGCTCTGGCTAGCGTCCCTCCGGCCTTCTTGTCGGGGAAGGGGGTGGGGGTGGGGGGTGGGGAGTGGGAAGTGGGATGGGTCTGCACCCGCCCCAGACCAGGTTGTGCTGGGTCCCCGCGATCTGAGGGGCGTCGGGCCCCACTTCTGAGTACGGGAGTGAGGCAGGGAGGGCGGTCACGGAGGGCGTCGCGGAAGAAGCGCCTTTTGAGCTGAACCTTGGGCGAGCCCTGCGTGTGTGAAGGAGCAGGGCAGATCCTGGCAAGGAGGCCCTGGCGCAGAGGCCTTGGAGGCTGTACCTGCAGGATTGCTCGCGAAGACAGGTTTGCGGTGGGGCGCGAGGTGATGGATGGGGCAGGAGCCATGGACGATGACAAGGGAGGGGGGCTGTGTGTCAGGGAAGGGGTGGGGTGAGCCCCATGATCTGGGCGGGAGGCGGTGGGGGCCAGTGTGCAGTGAGAGGCAGGGAAGGCTCCCTGCAGGAGGAGAGATTTGGGCTGCGGGGGGTGGATGTGTTGCAAAGTGGCTCTTTTAAGTTGTATGCAGGCTCTGGGCAGGCCGCCTGGATCTCTGTTGGGTCCCAGGTGTCAGCTAACTGCCCTCTCAGGCCTTATTTGCCGGGCAGGGAGACGGAGCGTCTCCCGGATCCTGGGTGGAGCTGGCCAGAGCCGCTCAGCCCGCCTGGTGTTTGTGCCTCCACTTTAGCCTGGTCGCTGGACAGTCTCCCCAATGTTGTTTGCCATCCCCCACTCTACCACGTGTGGAGCCACGAGCCAAAGCCACTTCCCTTCCCTGATACCCCCCACCCCCGCTGACTGGACGTACATCCTGTCCCTGGCCAGAAAGGCAGGCTAGGGGGCCTTGAGTCACACTGGCCTGGGGTCAGACCAAAGCTCTGCCGCGGAAGCTGCAGGACGGAGGCCGTGGAGGTGAGGGGGACCGGGAGAGCATCTGAGATGCGGGCTGGGTGGACCTTCGGCAGTGGGTGGGGGCAGAGGTCTTCCTGGAGGAGGGGCCCCGGGCCTGTCCCACCCTAGCTCCTGCCCTGGCAGTTGTTTACTCCAAGGGAGTGAGGAGAGGGAACCTCCCGCCCTGATGCGGTCCAGAGCCAAGCTGACATTCCTGGAATTCTGAGAGCTGTGCTCAGATTTGGGGGCAGCTGGCGCCAGGCTTCCCAGCTCCTCCCTCCAGCCCCTGATTCCCCAGGAGAGGCGATGGGCAGTGGGGTGGCCGCCCTGTCGTGCGCGGAGGCCCCGTGGGGCACTCGGTCCTCCGGGCTCACCTCTGGCTGGCTCAGCGCTGCCGAGGCTGGACCCGACCACCCCGGGGGAGGGGCCTCAGAGGTCAGCCCTGCCCCCACCGCTGTGGCCCTGAGGGGCTGAGTCCCTCTGTGTGCGTTTTGGGCGAGCACGTCGAGGTGAGGCCAGGCTCTCGGGGTGGGCTGGGCGGAAGGGGGCCTTGGGGGCCCAGGGCACTAGTGGGGGGTGTGGCGTGCAGTGTCAGCCAGATGTGGCCCAGGCCCCTGCGAGGGCTGGGCAGCGAGGCCCAGGCTTTCTGAGAATGGGTGGCTGGCCCTGGCGATGGGGGGCACGAGAAGGGAGGGCTGTGCTCGCATGTGGTTTGGAGCTCGTGAGCCTTGTTTCCTGCTCCAAAGGGCCACTTGAGGGCAGGAGGGGCAAGGGAAGTCAGAGACTGAAGTTTTAGCTGCGAGATTCTGGCCCAGAGCGTTGTCCTGGAAACAGGGGCCGCAGGCCCCGCCCCCTCGCCCTGGCTCACTCTGTTTCCCCACCTGTAAAGTGTAGACGGAACCAGAAACGGCTCAGCCGGAGAGTCCTGGGCTCGGACACAGGCCCCACTTGCTTTGGGTAGTAGACGTGTGTCATACGGGGTATGGAGGGCAGGGGCGAGGTCCCTGAACGGACCTGTCGGATGCCGCCCGGGTCAGATGGGGTCACCCTGCTACAGCCACGCTCCTGCTTCGGCCCCGGGGGGCTGAGCAGTTGTGATAGCGGGGTGCGCGCGCGTGTGTGTGTGTGTGCGCGCGCGCATGTGCGCGTGCTTGAGCCAGAACTGGCCCTCCGCTAATGGTCCTCTGGACACCTGGGCCCTGGCATTTGGGGAGGTCGTTGTCTGCCAGCCCCGCCCGGCCACCTGGGCCTGGCTGGGCTCCCTGGCAGTGCTGCTCTGTGGGGGTCCAGGTGGCACAGAGACTGGGTGGGGGTGTCCGCAGAGCTGGGGCACACACTGGGCGCCCGAGGCAGGGTGCTTTCGGGGCCTCACTGGGCGGAAAGCACCCCCCAGCTCCTAATTGTGTCCCCTTCACCTCTACCCCCATGTGGTCCCAGCAGAGGAGTCCCTTAGGTGGGGGGAGGGGCAGAGGAGGCTTAGGTGGGCCCAGGTGGAAGGGATGGGTCCCTCTCCTGGAGCGGGTGGCTCAGTTTGGCTTGGGGAGATGGCCCTGCCCGGGCTCTGCGTGGAGGGCGTGCCCAGCCGGCCCAGCCCGGGTGTTCACGTGCTGCTCCCCTAGGCTGGGGGCCTGGGTGGGTGCGGGGGCCCGGCAGGGCTGAAGCCGCGGCAGGAAGGCCCACGCCGCAGGCCTGTTTGTGTTGGCGGGCCCTCCCGCTCCTTACAACAGCCGCCACGGCCAGGGGGGCCCGGGGCCAGGGCGGTGGCTGCAGCTCTCTCCGCCCTTGCTGCTTCTCTCGAGGGGCTCCGGGGTCACGGCAACTGCCGCCCGCCCGCCCCTGGCCTCCCAGGCGGCCGTGGGCGCACCGGTTCAGCACGGGGGCAGGGCCTTCTGCGAGTGGGCCCGGGTCTGGCCAGGTAGGTGCCCAGGGCCTGTGTGTGGCTCTCACAGGCCCCTACCTGCCCCCCTCCGCAGGGTTTCGTTTCCGGGGTGGCAGGCTGCGTGGGGCTGTCACTCAGCCCTGTCCCTGTTGCCTGCTGTGTGTGCCATTCTGGGACCCTGACCTTAAAGGAAGCCCAGATTGGGCAGTGGGGCAGGGAGGCTTCCTGGAGGAGGGGGAGGCTGGGCCCGGATGGATGAGGACGGGAACCAGCCCGGGTCTTGCCTGTCCCCACCCGCATGCCCTGACTGCAGGCTTGTGTCTGGGCTGGCCAGGTCTGCGGGCAGGGGGCGGGCAGGGCCAGCCTCGGGCCCGGCGGTCGGTGCTGCGTGACGCATGGCCTTTAGCTTCTGGAATGTTGCTGTGCGCTTTGGGCCGGGGGCCCTGGGGAGGGTGGGAAAGTGGCAGGGCGTGTCCCCCACTGCCTTTGATACTCACTGGGCCCGAGACCCCTCAGGGGACACTGCATCCCCAGGAACAGCAGTTCCTGAGGGGACAGTGGGGGTCCCAGGGCCCTGGGGCTCCGGCACGTCCTCTTCCCGCTGCGGTGGGTGCTGTTCACACCCCCTAACTGAGGGTTGGGGTCTCAGGTTGCTTGTAGGGAGGAGCTGGGACTGACCACTGAGCAGGTGGACGGGTGGGCAGTGGGCTGCCCGTGAGGGGTCGGGCAGGAGGGGCGGGCACCTGCCTGGGTGACATTTTGAGGCTTTGTCCCCGGTCTGAGGCGAGGTGTGGAGAGTATGGCTCGGACGCCCTGTCCCCACAATCCCTGGCCGCTGGGGGGGGGACGGGAGCACTCGGGGAGCATCGATGGCAGGTGAATGGCCTCCCTCATCCTCACCGGCTGGCTCTGTGAGAAGAGCATGAGGTTGGTGGCGTTTGGAGCAGGCCACCTAGGGGAAGTGGGCGACACAGGGGTCGGTGAGTGACATGTCACTATGTGCCCTGAGTCTGTGCGAGTCCACGCATCTGAATGTGCGTGTCCCCGCGTGCAGTGTGTCTACGTGCGCCTTACTCCCTGCGCGCCTCAGAGGGCCAAGTGACCGAGGGTTGGGGACGCAGCCGCCTGACGAGGGCCGCTGGTCCGTGGGGCCAGCTCGCCCCCGGGGCCCCTCCTCCTCCCTGTAGTCTTGGTCCCGAGGGCAGGGCTGTCCCTCACCTGCCATGGCCTGCCCGGTGGGTGGGAGGCCTGGTGGGTGGCCTGAGGTGCCGCCTCCACACCTCCCTCTCTCCTCCGCAGACTGCCCGCCCGCTGGCCCACCGGCAGGGGCACCGAGCACCAAACACCACCTGACTCTTTCCCCGTGCGAGCCCAGGTACGTCATGCCCTGGCCGGGCCACTGTGGGGGAGAACTGGCCGCCTCCTGGTCTCACCGGTGACTGTCCCAGGGGCCTTGCTGCCGGACACTCCTGGTCCTGGCACGGCCCGAGACCGTGCTAGCCAGACGCTGTGTCCTGAGCGTGCCTCGTTGGGGCACCACGTGCTGGAGGAAGGGGACTCCTGTGGGGGTGTGACTGGACTTTAGGGACAGGGCCACAGCCCTGATGCTCCAGTGTCCTCGTTCCAGCTGACCCCAGCATGCCGGGTCAAGTTTTTTGGTGTCATCTCAGATGAGACGCGCCTGCTCTCCGGGGGTGAGGGGAGAGGGGCGGCAGGACATCCGGGGGACGCTGGGACAGTGGTGGCTGAGCAGATGGAGCTGAGGGCACCCTGGGTGTGGGCCCCGTGTGGGGACCCCAGCCAGCCCTTGTCATGGTGGTCGGTGTCTGTTGGGGGCTGTGCGGTGAGGCCTGGCTTCTCTGAGGGGTGGGGGGCTCTCTTCCGGTCCACTCTGGGTCACGAGTGTGCTCTGAGGACATATTTCCACGCCAGTGTCCCTGAGTGTCCCCTCAGCTTGGGTGCATGGGCCTGGCTGAGTTGGGCCAAGGGGAAGGTGGCCAGGGGTCACTAGGGGTCACTGGGGCCTCAAGGGGTCACCAGATGCCACTTGGGGAGAACTGCAGATAGTAAGCTCTGGAGGGCTGAAGGGCCCCAGGTGGGGACCGTCCACTGCCTGCTGCAGCCCCTATGCAGTGGCCCGGGGCGCATGGTCACTGCTGTGTCCCTTTTATGGGGCACACCCATGCCTGCAGTGCCACCGTCTCCCAGGCCGGGCTCTGCCTGAGCTTCGAAGGAGGGGACTGAAGGCCAGGCAGGGCCCGGGCACCCAGGCCACATGCTGACCACGCCCCGTCCCGTGGTCCAGAGAGCGGGCTGCCCCCAGCGGTGTGGACATCCGTCCCCATCTGCGACTGGGGCGTGTGTGCAGCTCCCGGCTGTTCCTGGTGCCTGTCCGGGGGGGTGTGCGTGCCCGGCTTGGGCCCACGTCCGCCAGTGAGTGTGGACGTGGCTGGGGTCTGACCAGCCCCAGCCGGTGCGAAAGGAAATTTGGGACCCGTTGTTCAAAATGATCACGACTTTCAACATGGTGGCAGCAGCGTGGCAGACCAGCGAGGGCCCCTGGGTGACTGCACAGGTCCCGGGCCCTGGCTGGGCAGAGGAGCAGCTGTCCCCACCCCCAAGCTGTGCTCAGGGCCTGGACTGGCCGTTTTCCCGTCCCTAGTCGTCCCAAGGAGCCCATGGCTGTCCTTTTTAAGTGTGAAAACGCGCGCGGCTCCCTCCCTCCCGCCTCGCTTGCCCTCTCGCCCCCGCCTCCCCATCCGCTGCTCCCCTCAGGGAGGGTACCCCAGGCCCACCCCTGCGTCAACAGGCGCGCGTCTCCCCACCCAAGCTGTGAGCCGCGGGAGCCTCCGGATCCCAGGGAGGAGGTGGGGG
>PVKZ01007708.1:0-20825 GCA_004027375.1 Macroglossus sobrinus | reverse complement strand
TTCATAAGTTAACTCATTTAATATTGAAAATTCTTCATTATACTGAGACCAAATAGTGCTAAGAGTTTCACTCGTGTTTCTACTTTTGTAGAACACAAGGCAGTTCTTTCCCCTCACACATAGGCCCCAAGGAAACTCCTCTTCTTCCCAAGGACGTGCAAATAGAAAGCACGTCAAAGCCATTGTAACAGGTGTGAGAAGGTATCTTATGACATAAGAAAGGATGAAATACTGTCCTTTGTGACAAAATAGATGAATCTTGAGTCATGCTAAGTGAAATAAGTCAGACGGAAAAGAAGCAGAACCATATGATTTCTTCACTCAGACGTGGGATATAAAAATGAGCACAACAAACAAACTCATAGAAACAGACAACAGTATGGCGGTTGCCAGAGAGGAAGGGGTTTGGGGAAGGTGGAAAAGGACAAATATATGGTGACAGAAGGAAACTAGACTTTGGGTGATGTGCACGAAATACTATATGCAGATAATGGGTTACAGAACTATGCACTTGAAACTTATATAATGTAATTAAGCAATGTCACCCTAAAGGTTTAATTTAAAAACAAAACAGTTAAAGCACAGCCCCGGGCGCTGAGAGATGAGGTGGGGCCAATGAGACTACTCGCAGGTCTGTCCTGACCCAGCACACTGCCGCAGCCCAGGGAACACCTGAGAGGTCCCTCTGAGTATGGAGTGGACTTATGCAGTGGAGAAGTGGTCTGCGGCCACTTCGGGTGCTGATATCCTGGAATCCCACTCCAGGTTTTACTGAGACAAGCCCGTGAGGGGAACTTTGGAAATAGATGTGAAGAGAGAACAAACACCGAACTTGACTAATGACATGCAATGCTTACCAGAGCCACATCTGCCTCCTTCCAGTTCTTAGCCACCTTCCCTTCACTTGCTGTGATAGCTTGTGGCCTGAGCTTCTCTGCAGAAAATAGTCCCTAGGCCCCTCTCCATACTGAAGAATGGGCAGGCCTTGGTCACTTAAGTTATTTTCCACCTGTCCTCAGCCAGACACAAGGCAAAACCGATTTCTCTGAGAGTTTCTTTTTTTTTTTTTTTCAAGAGAGATCGTGAGGGGGACAAAACAATTGAGATTTATATTTTCTCACAATTCCTGATCTCCTTGAATGAAAACTCTCATCAGCCCGCACACTGAGTTGGGGAGCTGAGCACAGTGGAGAGTGCGAGTGGAGCAGAGGTGAAGCCCTCGCCTTATGACAAGTCTGCTTTGGAATCTTTTCTTGGAAAGCGTGTGCCTGCAGATGATGTTCTGAAACAGTCGCACACAGCGGCTGGGACAGCTGGTATGGCATTCCTGAAAAGGATTAACAAAGTCTTCACCTACCAGGGCAGAGCTGCAGAAGCCCTGCTTCAGCCTTGCTTTCAGCATGGCCCATCCTCACAGGGCTTGGTTTAGCTCAAGGATCAGAGAATGGGTTCCAGCTTATATCTGTCTGGCTGTTTGACTTACCAAATGAGCTGCAGTGTTGGAGAGAGAAAATTTTAGGAACAAAAGCTGGAATAACACCAAACTCTTAAGGTATAGCGTTGGCTTAAGGCAAAGCAAAAGTCATCGGTGTTCACGGTGATGCTGGGTGACCAGCAGCCATATGCCATTCAGTATTATAATTGCATAACTGTTTCTGCTATTAAGGATGATTCAGCAACAAACTGAGGTCCATTTCCCTGTGCAAACTTTTTTTATTCTCAGCTTTAGGGTATCACTTATAATTTTCATCTACTGAGAGTCCGACAGTTTAATAAGCACTTCCACACACATTGCCTCACTTGGACTTCACAACAAGCCTTGAAGTAGGTATAATTTTCTCTCTTTGTGCTGTTCAGAGCATTTAGTGTGTTGCCATGAACACTTACCAGTCAGTGCTGAAGCTGATACTTCACCTGGTTCTCCTGACCCCAGTGACCGTTTTCCCTTCCCTGTTGTTGCGAGACTGGGGTGATAGCATCCTCGTCGGTGTCCTACACAGAAGGCTATTGCCGAAGGGTGAAGCATCTGGGCTGTGAGAGAGCAGGGCTGACAACCGCTGCTGACGTGACCCTGTAGACCACACACACTCAAGGGCTTGAGGGGATGCAGAATATGCACAGGGTGGCTGACTCCTCCCCATTGGCCTGGGGTGGTCCTAGGTCTGGCACTGACATCTCTACATCCTGGGAATCGCCTCAATCCAGAGTATACAAGACTGGTGAGTCACCCCATGTGAGGGTCACATTCTGCCTCTTTGATGTCACCTGGATTTCTGAGACTACCTCCAGGTGCAGAGGACTCTTAGCCCCAAACTCTGAGGAAATTCTGGATGCTTTTGGGACCCCAGAGCTGATCTCTGCAGAACAGATTTTACTGAGGGTGGACTCTAGGTCATTTGTCCCAAGCGGTTACATTTTAAATGTTTTAAAACTCCAAACCCTTGGTTACCAATGGGGACCAAGTTAATAATAGTATTTGCTTCTGTTGATGATCCACCCTGTATAGGAAGTGATTTATGGTCCTCAAGATACCCACATAGCGTGGTGATTATTATTCCACTCTAGGAATATGGTAGCTGAGCTCATGCATACTCCAGCAAGGCTTCAGGCCCCAAACTAGGTGTGTCCTTACTCCTGCAGCACACTTCTCAAAGTCCTCCAGGTCCCTGTATCCTGTCCTGAGCAGATTAGAGTTGCATGGGCACTTTGAGATTCTCGTGTTTCTCTAAAGGTTCTGGTAAACTTTCGGAGAGGAACCAGGCTCACAGCAATTAGGAGCTTCATTACCCGGAGAGATTCAGCCCCAGGATTTCACAGAAACACTGTAGAAGGATTTACAGAGGAGATTCAGCAGGCAGCATCTTCATAACTAAAATTAGGACTGACGTGCTATATTATGCAACATGACTGTGAACTTTTGTACCTCAACCCTTTTTAAAAAAATATTTACCTTCCAAATTGCAGCTTTTGACATTTTGTCATCCAATCGATTCTCCTGGAAAAGGGATTAGGATTATTGATTTATACAGATATTAACTCTTACTTGATAACACTATTTTTTGTAAAATTTTGTTTTTTAGATGAATGCACTATAAGGCCTTGCCAAGGCCTTGAGAGTTTACCAAATGAGCATGTTCATATTTGTACTAGCACCACCAATGCTCGAACTATTTCACCTTTGTTCATAAGCAAATAACTTTTTGTTGCGTGAAGTTTGGTCTTTTTTGGTTTGAAGGTTGAGACTCAGAATGCCTGTTTTGTCCATACCTGCTCCTGTAACTGATTATACCTGCAAGACCTGCCTTGTTTCTTCAGCATTTGCTGCAAAAACAACAGCACTCCCATTCAAGCCTGATCGAGTGGAATTAATTAGTAATTAGAATTACTAATTCTAATATCTAATTCTGAATTAGGCCAAAGTATAATTTAAATTGGACCTGCGACTCTTGCTATATTATATGGAGAGAGATCTCTGTGGCAAAGCTTCTAACAGTTTTTCAAAAGATAGTTTTGTTCATAGCTGTTGTCTGAAAAATATAGTCTGAACAGCTTTGTCTGAAGACTTAGAAAACCTGTCTCACCCATTCAGTTCACAAGAGTAAAACGTCTTTTGTGTAGAATGAACTTACTGGAGATGAGTGTGCCAGTGTACCCCACATACTACAACAAATAAAATCTCTCTTACATACTCTCCTATCAGTACAGTCAGTAAACTCAGGAGATTGCAGCACCAGCACAGTTTATGTGAAAAAATGGTGGTTTGAAATGGTTAAACAGCTCCTTCAGAAGAGATAAACACTCACCAAGTCAATGGAAGCCCTCAGGCCTCTGGGAGCCAGTATGCAGGCTGGAGTTCAGTTTCCCTCTGCCCTGTGCTGTGCATACTTGTGTCTTGCACCATCAACACAACATATGAGGCAACTCTGCGTGTAACAGTGATTTGGGTCCAGATAATAATCTGTCCATGGGCTGGAGCAACAAGTTTTACTTTTCTTTCTAGCCCCAAACACCTAGAAGCCAAAGCTGTCCACATTTACGATCTGTGTACCCCAAACACACCTTTCCAAATCTGGGCCTTCTAATTTGTTTACATTTCCTTGGCCCTATTGTCACTTGTGTTTAATTACATATTTCCCACAAACTACATGAATCTTTGTAAAATGAAGTCACACGATACATATTTAATGAATTGTGTTAAACTCAACTGATTTGTTTCTATATTTCCAAATATAATGGGAGCAAGAGTGCTTTCAGCCCTTTTCAAGAGGATTGGTTAGCCTTTCTTTTTTAAGTTCTCTCCCCTTGGCCTGACGTTAATAAGTTGCTGTATTTGTTTTCATGACCAAATGTGCAAAGGGTGGGGCTTTGAGTCACTTTACTGAAGGAGAAACTTTTGAGCCAGACTATTTATCTGAAGGTATAAGTTTTGTTACTTACAGAAGCATAAGCCAACTATCAGTGAGAAAAAGTCTCTGTTTACTGAAATAAAAAACCAAGAGAAAGATAGGATGGCCACTGCTGGAAAAGTAAGTAAACATTTCTGACTTTTTAGAACTTTGAATATATTAAAGTAATAAGTAATTGGGGATATTTCTTGAGAAATTAGATTCCTGGGGAACAAGCATACACTGGAGAAGATGTTTCCAAGTGCCAATAAAATGAGATAAAACAGCATATGCAATGTTTTCTAGTAGGATGTTGGAAGAAAATGAAGAAATGTGGATTATACTGACATTAATAATTGAATTTCAAGATAACTGGGCATTCGCTCTTGGAAGCAAAATGTTTCCATAAGGAACTTTCAACAGTCTCATTTGAATGTGTTTACTTCACTTCTAATTCAGAAGGAGACCAGAGTCTCATTCCCAGCTGTTGGAAAAGATTTTCTTGCTGTTAATGGGAAAGTGCTAACTCTGGAATGCAAAGTAGACAACAAAGTATCATGCCTTTAAGATTTCTTAAGGATGTAGTTTTCATCAAAATATGTTTTAAAAATCTTCAAAAACAAGAATATGTTGTAGTAAAGTATGTTTATTCCTTAGTAACAGTTGGCATCAACTTTAGAAATAGCTTTGGCATTTTTTTCATTTTCAAGTTGGTCAGTGCAGTTCCCCACTTTAAATGGTACACAATATTATAGTGTTATGTGTTTGGGAAAAATTAAGATGACATTTGAAATTTGAGTGACATGACAATTGAGGAGGCCCTATAATGTTAGAATTAAAAATCATTGTTTCTAAAATTGAATAAAAGTAGAATAATAGCATTCTACTTTGGTTAGGAACACAGCAAAACTAAATAAATTGGGCAATTAACTTGGCACTCTAGAAGCTAGCAACTCTACCCACTGAAGTTAATGAATCTTAATGTTGGAAGAACTCTTAAATATTTAAAACTTCATCAGACCAACAGATGTTTAAGTTCTAGTTATCCACCTATAAAGTGGGTATCTAGCCACTGTTAGAACATTGCCAATGATGGAGGACTCAGTAGGCTCAAAGCAGCACTTTCCACTTATGATTAATAATACTATGTATAATTTAAGAAATAGCATAAAAGCTACATATTTTGATACAGCGATAGCCATGGTTTGCAGAAGGGTTATATGTACCCCAAGTTGCTCTAGCATTTCAGGGTAGCTCACAAAAGGAGGGACTCCCTTTACATTGTGGGTTGTATTTTTTTTACTTTTTTATAATAAATGTTTGTTTTCATTAACGAGGTAAAAGATGATTGTTAGTGTGCTAGGGCTGTCATAACAAGTACCACAGACTGGGTGACTTAAAAACAGAACTTTATTGTCTCATAGTTCTGCAAGCTAGACGTCTGAGATCAAGGTGTCAGTACAATTTTTCCTTCTGAGACCTCTCTCCTTGTAAATAACCATCTTTCTGTTTTCACATGGTCTTTTCTCTGTACATGTCTGTGTCCTAATCACCTCTGCTTATAAAGACACAAGTCATATTGACTATTTCAGAGACATTCTGAAGTATTGGGGGTTATGACTTCAATATATGATTTTGAAGGGAATACAGTCTAGTTTATAACAATGATGAGCTTAGAAAATTTGAATAATCAGAAAATATAAGGGAAAAAATTAACAGTCTTATATCCTAGACTACTATGGATTTTGTTTTGATTTCTTCTTCTCTCCTCATTTTTTTTACCATATTGTATTTAGCTGTAGTCACACTATTTATTCTTAACACTTTATTCTATTTTTCCTACTTAAATCTGTTAACATGTTTTAAATATATAATTCTTTATTTCTAGATTTACCACAATTTATTTATTCATTTCTCTTTGATTATTTATATATTTATTTATACATATTGGTTATATAAGTAGTGCTGTGATGACCTCTAATTAATATATATTAAGATTTTTTTAATTTAACATTTTTAAGGTAGATTTAAAAAATTAAGTTATAGGGTGAAAGGGTCAAAATACTCTTAAGTAGGGTACAAAGTTTCAGTTATACAAGATGAATGAGCATGGCGATGATAGTTAACAATATTGCATTGTATACTCAAAATTTGCTAAAATGATAGATATTAAATCTACACACACACACACAATAGTAACTATGTAGAGCTGATTAATAAGTTACTTAGCTTGATTGTAGTGATCTCTTCAAGATGAATACATATAACATCAAGTTATATTCCTTAAACATCTTCAATTTTTATAAGTCAAATATATCTCAATAAAGTTGCTAAAATATAAAATGTGACCATATACAAGGTAAACAATCCTTAAGAATACTGATTTACACTGAAAATTATTGTCCTAAGGTGTTGACATTAATGGAACACCAACTTTGCCACCCCTTTGACAATACAGTGTATTCTCATTAAATAAAAAGTTATTTTGGACCTAAAATAGAATTGTATCTTGTCATCTTTTACTAACAAACACTTCATGATATATTTGTTGACTTGCTATATTTTCCTCCTTATGTCCTTTGGATGTTATCTCTGAGTGTGAATATGATATGTGGAAGGGCAGGAGTGGTAGAAGTGGATATCTACATGCTTTCCTTATAAATCTGATTAAACATTGTATGTATGAAAAAGTGTTAACTTTTGTCATTTCTGCTAGAGGATTTGAGATCCACTGAGTTGCAAGAACTGAACTATGTGTAAAAAAGAGATGCAAAGATGCAAAGTCCCAGACAGAGCCATCCAAGGACCCATGGTCTGCATACTGCATGAACTTTAGGGTCCCCTTCATCTCTAACCATGCTCATTTTTCTATTTCTTTTCCCACTGTTACATGATTATACAGCAATTAAATACTGGCTTGAATTCTTGCAGAAAAATCAGAAGCATTTTTTATTTTATAAATTTGACTTTTGGATAATTTATACAAATGACAATTTTGGTCATCTGAAATTATAGCACAAGAATCTAATTTATTGAAATATTATGTGACAACAAGCAATAAAAGCAAAGGGCTGGAAAGGATGTTCCTCAGACCTAGTCCAGCCCTGCTTTTCACGCACTATGTGACCATAGATCAATCATTTGGACTGCATTTCTCATATATCAAACATGGGTGCACAGAAGATAATCTCTAAAAATCACAATTCAAGTTTTCAATGAAAATCATCATGGGAAAATTAGAATATTTTATGAAATCTTCTTGTCCATATTTATAGTATTTTGGGAATCTGCATTTGTAATGACATAATTAATAACCCTTATAACTCTTACATAGGTTATTAAATGTAAAGCAGCTGTGTTGTGGGAGCAGAATAAACCTTTTTCCATTGAGGAAATAGAAGTTGCCCCACCAAAGGCTAAAGAAGTTCGTGTTAAGGTAACAAGCCTTAGAATACATAACCTAAAATGTTATCACACCTATATTGAGTATATCATCGCTATGTGGTTGGATTCTTAAATAAGATGTTTCACAAACTTTGTGTATTAATTTTCTTACTTGTCTTGTTTATTGCTAAGGATCTTGTCATACTAGATATGAAATTAATGACTTAATTAGCCATTAAAAACAACAATATTAATTTGCTCTATTAAAATTTTTTTGTTGAATTTTTATTGACATGGCTCTGATTTTTAAAGTGGCTAGTAATCATGACTAATGACTTCTTTTAAAATCTTCTGAGAGTTTGAGAGTATTGAGATTACTTTTCAATCTCATTTGTGCCTGGAGAAATGACAACTTCTGGGAGTGTTTCTCCCCATTTTTGTGGGCAGAACCTAATGGTTGGTTTGGACACAAAGTTAAGTAGGCATTGCTGCCCATCTTTCCTTGACCCTCTCCTATTACCTGGGCACTGTAATAACAGTAAGATTTTGCTCTTCGCTTACCTTCTTGCATGCCATTCCCTTGACCTTTCATTGAGAGAGTCCTAGGAGTGCCTAGCTGTAAAAATCTACTCTCGTGATGGTCACATGGTAAAATCTGCATTCTGCTTTCCTCATAAAATCAACAATTTACTACAGAAAAGCACTGAGATTCAAAGTAGGCCCAGAGGAAGCAATATTGTAAATTCCTTGATGAGAGGGATCTTGCCTGATGGTTGATATTAGGTTCAGAATCTTCTATCAGTCACCACTATATTAAGCAATCATACTGAATAAACAGTTATCTTTTGAGTAGTGAGTTAAATATCCGTCCAAGTGTAAAATGACCAGTGTGCTGGTTGGTGCAATGTTCTTGTCTTTGAACAGATTTTGGCCACAGGAATCTGTCGCTCAGATGACCATGTGGTGAAAGGAATGATGGCTACTAAGTTTCCAGTGATTGTGGGACATGAAGCAGTTGGGGTTGTGGAGAGCATTGGAGAAGGAGTCACTACGGTGAAACCAGGTGTGCGTACGTCGAGTCACAAGTTTGAGATAACCTCTCAAAGGAAACAGCACAGCTAGGAATTATTAGAGAGAGCCTTAACACGATTTAGGAGGATAAATGGATACAAGGAGATGTATGATATGGAGTAAAGTTTAATTTAGCAGCCTCGACCTTTAGCAAGCAAACCTTTTGACACAAAAAATTTAGAATACTTTTAAGAAATTCTTACATGTGGCATAGGCTCAAATCACATTTGTTTATTTCGTATTTTAATGTTAATGACCAAAATCTTCTGATGTTTCCCTCTAGGTGACAAAGTCATCCCTCTCTTTGTGCCTCAGTGTAGAGAATGCAAACCTTGCCACAATCCAAATGGAAACTTTTGCATTAAATGCGAGTAGGTTGCATTCATTTTTATTCTAATGCTATTTACATTTTTTTTTAATCTAATGCTAAATTTTGAATTAAACTAATATTTGTGTTTGATGTATCAATCAGTTTTACAGGCCGTGGAGTACTGTCTGATGGCACTACCAGATTTACATGCAAGGGCAAAACCGTCTATCACTTTCTGAACACCAGTACGTTTACTGAGTACACGGTGGTGGATGAAACTGCTGTTGTTAAGATTGATGGTGCAGCTGCTTCAGAGAAAGTCTGTTTAATTGGATGTGGGTTTTCCACAGGATATGGGGCTGCTGTTAAAACCGGCAAGGTAAGAAGCAAGACGGGCTAGTTTCTTCTTTTTTCTTTATTTATATTTCAATTTATTTATTTATTAAATTTATTGAGGTGACATTGGTTAAAATTATATAGGTTTCAAGTGTACAATTCTATAATAAATCATCTATGCATTACATTGTGTGTTCATCACCCAAAGACAAATCTCCTTTCATCGTCATATATAGGACCCCTCATTTACTCTTTTCTACCTCCCTCTCTCTCCCCTTCCCCCTTGGAACCACTAAACTGTTCATGTCTGTGTATTTTTGTTTGTCATGCTCCTTTGTGACTTTTCAGTTTTATACCTTACATATGAGTGAATAACATGGTTTTCAATTTTTTTCATTTGACTTGTTTCACTTAATATGATATTCTTGAGATCCATCCATGTTGTTTCAAATGATAGTATTTCATCTTTTCTCATGGCTGAGTAATATTTCATTGTATATATGTATCACGTCTCCTTTACCCAATCATCTATCCAAGGGCACCTTATTTGTTTCTATGTCTTGGCTGCTATAAATAATGCTGCAATGAACATAGGAGTACATATATTTTTATGAATAAATGTTTTCAAATTTTGGTGGGGAGTAGATACTCAGAAGTAGAATCTCTGGGTCATATGATAATTCTATTCTTAATTTTTTTTGAGGACCCTCCATACTGACTGTAACAATTTACATTCCCACCTGCAGTGTATGAGGGTTCTCTTTACCCACAGCCTCTCCAACACTTGTCATTGTCCTGTTGGTAATAGTCTTTCTAACAGGTGTGAGGTGGTATCTCATTGTGGTTTTGATTTGCATTTCCCTAATAGCTAGTAAAGTTGAACATCCTTTCATATATCTTCATATATCTGTTGGCCATTTATATGTCTTCTGAGAAGTATCTTTTCAGGTCCTCTGCCCATTTTTTTAAATTAAATTGTTTGGGTTTTTGTTGTTATTGTTGAGTGGTACGAGTTCTTTATATACTTTTAATATTAGCCCTTTAGTGGAGATATTGTTTGAAAATATTTTCTCCTGTTCAGTTATTGCCTCTTTGTTTTGTTGATAGTTTCTTTGGCTTTGCAGAACTTTTTAGTTTGATATAGTCCCATTCATTTATTTTTGCTTTTACTCCCCTTGCCTTTGAGGTCAAATTCATAAAATCTTTTCTAAAACCAGGGTCCATAAGTTTAGAAACTGTTTTCTTTTGTGCATTTTATTGTTTCAGGTTTTTTATTCAGGTCTTTGATCCATTTAGAATTAATTTTTGTGTATGGTGACAAATAAGCAGTCTAGTTTCATTATTTTTCATGTGGCTTTTTAATTTTCTCAACATCATTTATTAAGAGGCTTTTATTTTGATTCATTGTATGTTTTTGACCCCTTCCTTGAAAATTATTTGCCCATATATGTGTAGGTTTATTTCTGGGTTGTCATACTGCGCCATCTGTCTATGTGTCTGTTTTTCTGCCAATGCCATGCTGTTTCGATTACTGCCATTTTGTAGTGTAATTTGAAGTCAAGCAGTATGATACCTCCAGGCTTGTTATTTTTTTTTCAGAATTGCTTTGACCATTTTGGGCCTTTTATGGTTCCATACAAATCTGACAATTTTTTGTTTTAATTCTTTGTAAAAAATGGGATTGGGATTAATGGAGATAGCATAAATCTGTATTTTGCTTTGGGTAATATGGTCATTTAAACTATGTTGATTTTTCCAATCCATGAACACAGAATGTTTTGATTTCTTTGTATCTTCTTCAATTTCTTTTAATAACATCTTGTAGTTTTCAGTGTATAGGTCCTTCACATCTTTTGTTAAGTTTATTTCAAAGTATTTTATTCTTTTTGTTGCAATTGCAAAAGAAATTGTTTTTTTTCATTTCTTTTTCTAAAAATTCATTGCTAGTGTATAGGAACACAATTAATTTTTGTACATTGATTTTGTTTTTTAATTATTTTCTTGGAAGCCTAAAGATTTTTTTTAATTTTTGAAAACATATCTTTTAATTAGTCTTTTTTGTATACAATGCCAAATCAACTGGATAAAAAATAAAAAATTCAGATTAGAAACTTTATTTCTAAATAAGTAAAAATAAAATTTCTAGATTTAATTTTGTTTCTAAATTTTAGGTTCTAAACTTTAGATCTGAAATTCAAGATTTCTCTTTTACAAAATAAATGTCAACACTGGTGTATTAGTTTGCTAGGGCTGTCATAGCAAAGTACCACAGACTGGGTGGCTTAAACAGAAATTTATTGTCTCATATTCTGGAAACTAGAAGCCCAAAATCAAAGTACTGGCAGGACTGATTTATTCTGAGTGCTATGAGTACAGGATCTGTTCCAGGCAGCTCTCCTTGACTGTCTTCTTCCTGTCTTTCCACATTGTTTTCCAGCTATGTCAGTCTTTGTGTCCAAATGTCTCCTCTTTATAAGGATATCAGTCATACTGGATTAAGACCTGCCCTAATATCTTTGTTTTAACTTGACTACCTCTACAAAGACACTATCTTCAAATAAAATTCTATTCCTAGGTATTGGGTGTTAAGACTTCAACATATCAATTTGGAGGAGACACAATTCAACCCATAATAGATGGTATATAATATGGACACATTAATGATTTTTTAAGAATGATTATTTGGACTCAATTTTTGTTATACTTCAGGAGTCAAAGAAATAAGTAGAATAACACACAATTCATAATAGTACAGCCATTCCCACAGATAATACAAGCAATTCACATACTCTGGTGCTCTCATTAACTCCAAAGTCTTTAGAAACACTATTTATATGTTAATTCCAAATGTATAGCTCAGATTCTCTCCAAATTCTTTTATCCAACTCCCTTTCTGACATCTCCATTTGGATGTCTCATAGGTATTTCAAACTAAATATGTATAAAGCTGAATTCTTAATTTTCTTTCTCCCTGACCCTCAGACATATTTTGCCCACTGCAATTTTCTTCATCCTTGATATTCCCTTTCTACCATTTTATATGCAATCCAACCGCAACTCCTCTTAACTTTATATACAAGGTATATTTTAAATCTCTCCATTTTCTTTAATTTACTACCATCATTATATTTTGGCTAGACAGATGCAGTTGCTTCTCTTCTACTTTCCTCATTACTTTTCTTGACCAATAATTCTCCATTTACAAGCCAAAGTAATTCTATACAACATAAATTGGATCACATTACTTTTTTGCCCCAAAATCCTTCAGTAGTTTTAATACTTGGAACAACAATGTCTCACCCACTATAATCCAACCACACTTGCCTCTTTGAAAATTCTTAAGCCTCCTGTGCTGTTTCTGCATGAAGGCCTTTACGCATGCTATTCTGATGGTCTGGAACACTCAATCCTGAGCCCTCATGTGGTTGGTTCCTTAACATCGCTCTTAGTTTAAAAATCACTTTCTTGCTCAGAGAAGTTCTTGTGTTTCTTTCTACTCTATCTAAGCAGAAACTTCTTCCCATTATTCAAGGGAACATAATTGCTTCGTGAATAGTGTGCATCCCAAATCTCAAACTCTCATTATATCTTTAGTGTTCCTCATTAGACTATAAGCTCCAGAGAAGTAGATATATCTCAGGTATATGTTCAAGACAGATCTGAGATTTATGAATATATAACATTAGCATGCATGCACATATCAGTGACATATTTGAGTTCCATTTGCTTCTAGATTTCTTTGGAAAATCTAGGAAATGGAATAGTGCTTCCTCAAGGGTCTCTTTGGTTTTTTTTTTTTAATTTTCCTACCAAGATAGAAGTGAAAGAAGGGACATTGGACATAGTTTTACATTAGTATTTGTAACTTTTAAAATTCTGTTTGATATATTAACCCCATGTTAGTACTTGGTTGATAGACTATTAACCATGACATTCTCCAATTTAACTATAATTTTTTCCTGGAAGCTCACTTAGGGTAAATCACTTGAGAGAGCATACATTCTTCACTTCGCTTATTTGAAAATAGGTCAAAAATAATATGATGGTATGTTGGGAGTCTCTAAAACCCCTTTTTCTTTTGATGATCACTAGAAAAGTTTATAAAAGTCAGAAAAGTTATACTTATGGCTACAGATTACTATAGCAAAAGGATACTATTAAAACCAGCCCCCCAAAAAAGGCACATAGGGTGGAGTCCAGGAAAGATCAGGTACAAACTTGCAGTTGTCCTCTTTCAATGGTGTCCCATGGACAGAGCTTAATTCTTCCAGCAACAATGTGTGACAACATATGAAAAGCAACAACATGTGTCAACCAGGGAAGTTCACTCAAATCTTGGTGTTCAGGGTTTCTACTGGGGAGCATGCAGCACCCACATGACTGACCTCAGCTACTCAGACCCCAGCACCACCTGATGTCAAGCTAATGACTCAAAGCTTCAGGCATTCACCATAAACCACATTGTTATTATAAACTATCTGGCATAGAACAAGTTCTCAGGTACATAAAGACACCTATATCAGGCAGGAAATTCCAAAGACTCAAAAGTTATATTCCAGGAATCATTCAAGGGGCAGGTCCTGAAGACCTTTGGAATGGTGAAACACAGATTTTTATTAAAGAACACTAAGGGGATCAGAACAGTGAAGAACAACAATAGTAAGAAGTGGAACTTAACTACATTTGAAATCCATAAAATAATTTTAAATGACTTATATTTGATGCTTTTATTTTAGACTCTGGCTTCCTTCCACAATAATAATATGGGTAATTTCCTATAGATGTTAATCTCCAGTTCCCATTACTTAGAACAAGAAGTTGAGAAAAGGAAAGAATTTGTTGGTTCACTGTTATTGTTATTGATGATATTTGTTTGTTTATTTCTTTGTTTGTATTTTGGGGTAGAGGGGACATCTGAAGTTAGCAGATACTGGGGCCATAATCTATTTAAAGATTCAGATACAGAATGATGAGAAAATCAAGAAACTATCTCTTTACAGATGGGTGACTGAGACCTAGGAAGAAGTGTTTTATAGTACAGTTTCTTGGCAGTTAGAAAGACCACACTTCAGGGATACCAGAGTTCAAGGTTTACTAGAAATTAAATGAAGAAGGCTGACTGAGATCCCAGAAGACAGAGCTAGAACCATAGCTTTTGTACCTAAATCTAGAACCTGAAATTCAACCATAAACAAAAAATTTCATCTCAAATCTAGACAATTAAGCTAGCAGATAAACTGGGAGATAAGGCATAGAATGCCCAATTTAATTTCTGTTGTAAAATTGTAAAATGTGGACCATCAAGGAATCAATTAGTAAAGTTTATTGAGTGGATAAATGAATGACTGAATGATATTTGAAAGAATGACTGCACTGAATTCAAAGCTCCAAATTCAGGAATGGAACTGAGAGATTAGGATGCCATAGCTGAAATTAAAACTCATGAAGAGTGGGTACAATACCACTTCAGTTCTCTTTAAGTCTTTGTTTACAAGACTCAAAAAAATGTGAACATTTCAAATGTGGACATTTCAAAACACATGCATACATATACACACAAAAGCTATTTCTTCAGGTAATTTCTGCAAGGGAGGACAAAGCCAGAGAATGAGGAGGTCTGAAAAAACAAAAAAGAGAGAGAAAAAAAGGGTGCAAGAGAGAAAGAAGAAAGGAAGGAAAGAAGGAAGGAAAGAAGGAAGGAAGGAAGGAAGGAAGGAAGGAAGGAAGGAAGGAAGGAAGAGGAAGGAGAGATGATCACAATGAGTGCCATACCCATTCTGTGTGTCTCCCTGAGTTTAAGTGTCCCTGCTGCCTGATGGGAAACATGATTAAGGCTCTTCCAACAAAAAAAAAATCACTTTTGGATAGATCCTCCTTTATTATAACATAGCACAGGGTAAAAATTCCAAAAATGATTTAACTACATTTCCTTTCTGGAACTATACATGGATCATCTAATTGAATTATGGAAGCTGACTTTCATAAAAAGAAAAAACAATTAATTTACAAATGAATCAGAGTTATAATTATTAAGAAAATTCTAGTCAGGCCAAGCCTAAAACAGATTTAGCATAGCTTTGCAGAGAAGAGATAATAGAGATCTTAGTGTTTCTTTAATATTGCTATGAGGTTAGATGAGGTTATAGATGGGAGCTGAAAGTCTGCAAAAACTGCCACAACAAAGGCCTGAATGATGTAAACTTTGATAAAGGTTTTCATTTACTTGGCAAATACTGGGATTTGTTGGTTGGTTGGTTGGTTGGTTGGTTGGTTGGTTGGTTGGTTGATTTTTCTATTCTCAGAACTTCTGCTGTTTTCAGACCTCTTCATGGCATCATCATCAGAACAAGTGATCCAATGCTGACATCATAGTGGTCCTCTAAATTTTGTGTTTCTAATATTGGAGATACTTTGCAGGTTTAATTTTTTAATTCTATCTCTAGAATTTGCAGAATTTTTTTTTTCCACAGGTCACCCCTGGTTCCACTTGTGCTGTCTTTGGCCTGGGAGGAGTTGGCCTTTCAGTCATCATGGGCTGTAAGTCAGCTGGTGCATCGAGGATCATTGGAATTGACCTCAACAAAGACAAATTTGAGAAAGCTATGGCTGTCGGAGCCACTGAGTGCATCAGCCCCAAGGACTTTACCAAGCCCATCAATGAGGTGCTGTCAGAAATGACAGGAGACTCTGTGGACTATAGTTTTGAAGTTATTGGGCATCTAGAAACAATGGTAAGAGCCAAGTTTAGGGGAGCTACACAATACCCAACCTCTTTGATCATGCAAGGTAAAACTCATTTTGTATAGCTTTACTAACAACCAACTATGGAAATACATGTTAGGCCAAAACTGGTGACCATGAAGTAGTTTTGCTTACAAAGTCGAAAGCTTATGAGCAGGTCTGCATGCCCAAAGTTAAGTATCACATCGCACCACTCTCATGTGGTGCAAGGCAGCCAACCATCTAGATAAATTTTTGTGTTCTCTTCCTTGTATATGTGGATTTCTTGGCAAAGGTGAATCCATATTTTATACTTTAGCAAGCCAAACAGCACAAAATGACACCCTGAGGAAAGAAAAGAAAGAGAGCTAGGTGGAAAAGGGACTATTCCAAATTTGGCATCTCTTCCCCCAAATCCATGATGTATCCAACATCTTACTCTTTACACTTTAGCTTAGTTTTTCCTTACGTGAATTTCCTTAGAATAGGAAGCTTTGACTTTCTCAAGCATGCCTCCACTGTGGCAGCCAGCTGCACCATCCCTCATGTAGATCTGAGAAATAGATCCAGACCCTTGGTAAGAAAGCCCCAGCCTGGGCTAAGGTAAGGAACCTTGAAAATATGGGACAAAGTCAGTCTTGCTTATGGTCAAGTAGCAGATTCAATTCACTCCAATACTTTTGGTAATTTATCAATAATTTGTCTTTAATTTATCATTGTAATCTTTTTCTAGTGCCACTTGGAATTATTCCATACCAACAAATAGTATTATAGGTTGTATGTTTACAGAACGAGTATGCAATATTGGATATATTGTTAGGATCTGTGGATTTCTAGGTGTTATACTGATGAACATTGATCTCTGAAAAATTCCAACATTCTTACTATAATCTAGCAACTGTTCAAACCTTTAATGAAAAAATGGAAGGATAAATAACCAGAAAATGTGGGGTTAGTCTTGGAGATGCCATGGGGGAAAAAAAGAGATTCCTTTATCTTACATTTTAGTATTTTATTTAATTTTCAAACTAACAACAACAAACTAGCTTAATTGATTTAGTGTAGTTAATTCAATTTAGTTTAGTTCAAGTGACTTTCTAAGGCTTATCTGAAATGGTGATATTGGTCTAAAAATATCACAGCAATTTCCCATGGATTTTGATCCATGGCCTCCTGAAAATGCCGTGAACGTTGACTATGATAATTTCTGCTTTTTGACTAAAGGGAAAATGTATGAAAAAGTTAAATTAAGACTAGAGTTGTGTTGAGAATTTTTAAATGCAAGCAGAAAATAAAAGGGATGCGGACCTAATTTAGTGTCATAACATGGAAATTTGAAATAACTACTGAAACTCTTATAGTGTTTATGAGCCCATGAAATATTATAAGAGGTAAGAAACAGGCTCTTTTATTTTAAACTCAGATTGATGCCCTTAAATCCTGCCAAATGAACTATGGGACCTGCGTGCTGGTAGGTGTTCCTCCATTAGCCAAGATGCTCACCTATGACCCTGCACTGCTCTTCACTGGACGCACATGGAAAGGATGTGTTTTTGGAGGTAGGGAAGGCAGATCCTCTGGTCCAGAAGTGGTGACTTTAACTCTCTTGCTTTGACAAATGAGAGAAGTCAATTGTCTCATAATATCTCCCTTAAAGGTCTTTCTTCCAAGGATAAATATGAAATGATCTAACATGGGACTGTGACCACAATGATACAAAAGAAGGTTGCCTGCCCCTTAGCTTGATTTAGAGCTAATATTGGTGGGCACATTTTTACTATTAATATTTGCAACTCAAGTTCTTCAAAGGCCTAAATGTGAGATACCAACAATGTCTCTATGGGGATGATTTTATGGGACAGGAAGTACTGATTTAATCCATCATCTCAATATACACAAGAACATGTATGAAAATAGAATTTATTCAATTCACAATAACAACAGCAAAAAAAACTCTAGACCCAAAGCTAAAATAAATAAACAAAAAGGGATTGTTGCATTTAAAGGAACAATTGAGCTTCACACCAGAATGATTGACATGGACGGTATGGTCAATTGTCAGTCCTGGTCTTATATGAACAATTGGCAGGATTTCATATAGCTGGTGGCTTCCTTTTTCTCAAGCACTCTCTTCACTTAGCTTCTAGAAATTACTTTGGTGTTTGTTGTTCTTGTTCTTTTTCTTCCACCTACTTCAATGATCATTCCTTCCAAGAATCTCTGCAGGATCCTCCACATCCTCACATCTTCAATTTGGTGTGTCCTAGCACTCAGTCCTCAGACTTCCTCCTCTTCATTTACATGTACTTCTGAGGTAATCTCTTCTGATCTCATGGCTTTAAATACACTCTATTTATAACCTTTAAGTATGTATCTTCAGCCTAGACTTCCACCAGAGTTATATATTCATATATCCAATTGTCTACCTGACATCTCTACTTGAATATTTGATAGACATACAAACTTAACCTGCCCCAAACCACTCTTGATTCTACCACCTCCACCCTAGCACTCAACTTATTCCTCCCAACATCTTCTCATCTCAATAATGATGGCTCCATCATTGATCACTCAGAATAAAATTGTAAAACCGACAATGGCCAGAAGGTCTCATGTGATCTGGCCCACTTCCACCATTCCTCTGCCATTCCTCTGTTCTCACTCTACTCCAGCCACACTGGCCTCCTTGCTATTCTCGCTTGTCCATACCACCTCAACACCTTTGTATTTATTCTGCCTTTTCCCTGAAATATTTTTCCCCAATATTCCTGCCTAGATCATTTCCCTTATCTTTTTGCAAAAATGTCACCTTATCAGGTAGGCTTTCCCTGAGCTTTATAAAATAGCATTCTCTGGCCCCTTTCCCACCCTGTCCTCCAACACTGCCTATTATCCCTACTTGACTTTATTTTTCTCCCTCATGCTGTCACTAGATGATGTGCTCTGAATTTGCTTGTTCATTTTCAGTCTCTCTGCATGAAAACAAGAGGATAATCATGCTTCTTGAGAATTGGAACTTCATATGCTTTGCCTCTGCAATATTTCCAGCCACTGACATACTGCCTGATAGTAGTAGTGCATACCCCAAAGTATTTACTGAATAATTGAATTTACTTCTAATATTCCTGAATAACCCATAGTCTCCCCACATCACACAAATAGTCAAAGTGAGGAGGCTCAACTTATAACTCTTATTGTTGTTCTTCAGTTCAAGTCTTATATCCTCCAAGGAGCTTGCTCTAAAAAACTGCATTTGTACCCAACCAGTCTCTTGTTTTCATAGCCCAGACAATGTTGTAAAAAGAGAACAAGTTTTGGCCTTGCATTGAGCATTGTCTGTGGTATGGTGACCTTGGCAAGAGCTGTAACAGCAGAGTGCTGGGTTGGCTCAGAAAAGAATGTCAGGAAAAGTGGAACTGAAAACAGTGAGAAATTTTTTTTTTCCTGTAAAGAAATTTTTCATAAAAACAACAAAGATATAGGGCAGCTAGAAAGAGATGGGGTCAAGAAAGTTTTTTCTAAAGAGGAAGTCTGCCTTTGTTTCTCAAAATGGGAGAAATATAGCTCATATGTGTGCTATTGAGAATAGCCTAACATAGGGAAAAGGTTAAAATGTAAGAGAATGAGGAAAAAGATATAATAAAATATAAAGATTGTTTATTAAGTTTGAAAGAGAAAATATATGTTTTTCTACAGGTTGGAAAAGCAGAGATGATGTTCCAAAATTGGTGACTGATTTTCTGGCAAAGAAATTTGACCTGGGCCAATTAATAACCCATGTTTTACCTTTTAAAAATATCCAGGAAGGATTTGAACTGCTCAATTCAGGGAAAAGGTGCCCATTTTTGTTATTGTGTTGTTGTTGTTGTTGTTGTTGTTGTTGTTGTTGTTTTTCTGGTGATATTATCTCTTCTTCACAACCTACTTTTAAAATTCAATATTTATAAATATACCTACTTCATTCCCTTTTATTTCTGACTAACAAGATTGGAAGAGCTGATTACTTTTGCATAGACTTAGTATATCATTGTCTTATATTAGCGAATTGTTAAAAATCTTTTCGACTTTGGTTTTCTACACTGGATTGATTTCATTTTGGATATTTTTATTTCATCATAAAGATGCATGCTTTCTCAAATAATACTACAAATTTTCTCCATAGTTTTTAAAATGCTTTTTCAAATATGCTTTCTCTGATCTATGCAGGTCAGGTATTATGATATTTACCATTTTCAATTGAACAAACTAAGGTTGTGAGAGACACATAAATAACTTGCCAGACCTTGCTGGGGTAGCACCATGGTACAAACTCAATGCAAAGTTTGAGCTCTTTTACCACGCCATGTACTCCTTTGATGGAGCTAACAGACTTTGAGGAAATATGGGTGCTCTTCTCACTATTCTTGCTGTTTCTGAAGGCTGGGCGAGGGTAGAGGTAGAATACAAAAAATGCACACAAACATCAACTACAAATGTCTGTTCATGGACATCTGGAACAGCAATCAGAGGGCCTATCCACAGGAAGAAATAGGATTTCCTCACTGGGTCTAAAAATGTTTATTGAACATCCACTATGTGCAGAATTTTAGTTCCATTAGCAAACGGACCTAACTAAGATC
>PVKZ01007707.1:0-20767 GCA_004027375.1 Macroglossus sobrinus | reverse complement strand
AAAACCCGACTGCACCGAGACGGTGCGCAGCCACGGGACGCGGCCTCACCGGGGCCCCTCCGACCCAAGCTCCCACCCCCGCCCGCACCCTCGTCCCCGGAGAGGGCGGTGCTGGCTGGGCCGGACTCCGAGTGCAGGTTCCAGCTGCGTGACCTCGGAGGGGACACTTGACCTCTCTGAGTCGCTTCCTCAGGTAGGAAGCCACGCGTGACAACGATGACGACGTTACCTGCCTCGCTGCCTTAGACCTCCCCAGGTGTAAGTCTCCCGCGGGACGTAGCTTTTCTTGAGGCGATAGCGGCCCCTGGCGGCCGTGCCTGCCCCCGCAGCACCCGTGCTGCCCCCGCAGACGGATGCGGGGCAGGCCGCAGGCGGGCGGCTGCGTTGCGGGCGGCTCATTAGAACCACGGACCCGGAGGGTCGGGATGGAAGGGGACATCGCGGCACGCGGCGGTGCCCGCTCCGGAACCACGTGGTCCACGCTCACGGCCCTCCCTTGTCCACCCGCCCTTTCCAATGGACGCCGCGACCCTGAGCCCTGCCCCTCACGCTTTCCCGGGCCAGGCTCGGAACCAGCCCGTGGGCGTCTTCGCGCTCGCTCCCTCCATCCCTGCATCGGAGTCTCCCTGCAGCTGATGCGTCCTAAACAATCCCTTCCCCACTCTCTCCCCCTCCAGGTTCTGGTGTCACCACCATGAGCCTCGATGGTGACAACCGCCTCCCGCCCGGCCACCCTGCCTGCCTCCCCCGCCTCCCCCCAGTTCTCCACAGTGATCGTTCTAAGATCAGATGTGACCAGCTGACCTTTCAACGCAGGTTAAAACCTGAGTGGACGCGAGGGCCAGGAGAAGGCACCAAGGCCCGCCCATTACCCCTCCGGCTGGAGGGAGGGGAGAAGCACTTCTGCCCCCCCCACCCCCAGAGACCCTTGTGTGGATGAGGAAGCGGGGTAGGGGGGCAGGGCCCGCAGGGCAGGGGTGAACTCCGAAGCCCAGCTGGCCCGGGGCTGGGGGCGGGCGTGGGGACACGGCCTCCTGGTCCCCGACCCTAAAGGCCCGCTCTACTCCCTGTGGCCCCCTCAGCTCTGGGCGGACACCGGGGAGCTGACAAAGTGGTGCAATGATCTTGTTATGTCTCCCCTCCCATGCTGTCCACCGCTGCGGCCCTCACATCACTAAAACGGGGCCCCCGGGGCTGGGCGGGGGGCTGGGGCCTAGAAGGTGCTCCGTTAGCACTGGAGGGCTAAACCGGGTTCAGGTGAGAAGTTCCTCCCCCAAGCTCCAACAGGGTCCTAACCTCTGGCTCCCTCAAGCTTTCCCTTTGCGTACTCAAACCCCACCTGCCCCTCACCACCCAGCTCAGGGACCCCCACCACCACCCCCAAAGGCCTTCCCACTGCTGCCACCCCAAGGAGCGCTCTGCTTCCTGGCGCGTAGAAGCATCCAGGGGCGTTTCAAGGGTTCAGGCAGACAATGCGGGTGAACCGGTACAGCGCGCCTCCACAGGGCGGTCCTCCTGCTTCCTCTTCTTAGCCCGGCCTGTCCGCCACCAGGGGGCGCTCTCTGCCCAGAAGTCCCTGGCTCCTAGGACAAGATGGGGCGCCCTCCGCTGAGCCCCCCAGGAGGCCTGGGCTCCCCAAGGGGGGTGGGTGGCCCCCAGGTTATGTGGAAGCACCGCAGGAAGGATGGGGGTGAGTGATGGGTGATGGGGGTGAGTGATGGGTGATGCGGGTGAGTGATGGGGAAAGCGTCCTGTCTGTCACCTCCATCTCCCGGCAGAGACTGCGTGCGCCACCGGCGACACCTGGCATGCCCTGTCCGTCCCCTCGGCCTCCAGGCAGTGTCTCTCCTACTTCTCTCTGCAATGTCCCCTTCTCCCAATACGTCAGGACGGGGAGCATTCGCTATTTACAGAAAACCTGGCCACTCTATGCTCACGGCAGGGCCATGAGATGCCCAGTTTGCTCCCACTTGATGGATGAAGACGCCGGAGTCAGCTCAGAGGACCTCAGTAAGTGATTTTTTTTTCTCGGGGGTGCTGGGTACCAGACTCCCATCCTCTCCGGGGCCGAATCCCCTGGCCTCCCCTCCACAGGCTGGCTCCGTGCACCGCCTGTCTCCATCCGGGTTACCACCCCTCCCCGCGGCCGCGCCCCTCAGAACGCGGGGCCTGGCTTCCCTTTAGTCCCGCTCTCCGTCCAGCCCGCGGGGCGGCGGGGACAGAGGCCGCCGCTGTCCCTCGGACCTCTAAGGGGTTAAAGTCTCGGTCCCGCCCCTTCCCGCCTGGCTGGCGGGAGTATGAATAGCCTCGCTCCCACTCCCGACTCTCTGTCGCTCAGGCTGCTCCTTGCCCCGCCCTGTCATTGTCCCCACTAGTCTCCTTTTCCCTTTCGTCCTAAAAGCTTTTCCCACTACCCGGCGTCTCTCCACCTTCGGTGGGTCAGAGGAGCAGGATGGAGGGCTGCCTGGGGGAGGAATCCTTCCAGATGTGGGAGCTCAACAGGCGCCTGGAGGCCTACCTGTCCCGGGTCAAGGCGCTAGAGGAGCATTATGAGCTGCTCAGCGCCGAGCTCGTGGGTCTCCGGGCCCAGTCGGGGGACGCCTCCTGGCGCGCCCGCGCCGACGACGAGCTCGCAGCGCTGCGGGCCCTCGTCGACCAACGCTGGCGGGAGAAGCACGCGGCCGAAGTGGCGCGCGACAACCTGGAGGAGGAGGTGGAGAGCGTGGCGGGCCGGTGCCAGCAGCAGCGGCTGGCGCGCGAGCGGACGGCGGAGGAGGTGGCCCGCAGCCGGCGCGCGGTCGAGGCGGAGAAGTGCGCCCAGGCCTGGCTGGGCAGCCGCGCCGTGGAGCTGGAGCGCGAGCTGGAGGCTCTGCGGGCGGCGCACGAGGAGGAGCGCGCCGGCCTGATGGCGCCGGCCGCCGGGCTCCCCCGCCGCCCCGGCCCGCCCCGCGGGGCCCCCGCGCCGGGCCCCGAGGTGGAGGAGCTGGCGCTGCGGCTGGGCGAGGCGTGGCGCGGGGCGGTGCGCGGCTACCAGGAGCGCGTGGCGCGCATGGAGACGGCGCTGGGCCAGGCCCGCCAGCGGCTGGGGCGCGCGGTGCAGGGCGCCCGCGAGGGGCGCCTGGAGCTGCAGCAGCTGCAGGCCGAGCGCGGCGGCCTCCAGGAGCGCAGGGCGGCCCTGGAGCGGCGGCTGGAGGGCTGCTGGCAGGAGCGGCTGCAGGCCACCGAGAAGTTCCAGGTGAGGGGCTGGGGGCCCTGGGCGAGACAAGGCTTCCTAAAGTCCCTGCGGGGCTCTAAGGGACTGGGGGTGCGCGTGCACATGGCGCCCGTTCAGGGACCACGTCTTAGAAAGCCCACGGCTGGGGCCAGAGGCCCTAGGCTGTCACAGCTCCCTCTGGAGTAGGGTGGGAATGAGGGTCAGAGCCTCATCACACACCCTGGAAGGCTCGGACCCGTGTAGCAGCCCCCCACTGTCTAGAGGGACCCCCGAGGTTCTGCTGTCCCCCTCAGCGCTGAGTCTCACGGCCCTGCTACTCAGAACCTCAGGTTCTAACCGCCTCCCCCTCCCCCACTGGCGGGTGGGGGGTGAGGGGCCCTGGGGAGGGGCCGCCTGCCCTTGTCCTATGTCAGGCTTCTGACTCGCTGAGCACATTCCAGAAGCCTGGGACAGACAGCTGCTCCCCCTCGCACTGCGCAGATGGGGCCAGCAGCTGAGAAAACAGCCCCCCGCCGGGGCCTGGCTCCGAGGTCTGGCCATGCCGCCTCCCCAGCCACCCCTCCTCCAGCCACCCTCCTCAGGAGGAGACAGATTCCAGGACACGTGGGTGGGGAGGGGGCGGGGCCTGGCGTGGGACGCAGAAGACAGTGACAGGGTCGGGGACAGTTTGGCCTCCAGTCCTGCTTTCCAGGCCTCCAGAGTGATCGCTTTTCCTTCTGCTTCCACTTTCCCCCTCGCCTCCCCGTCACCCTCGGCCTTCCTCCCTCCCCGGCGCCCGTCCTGTGGGAGCGGAATGCCCAGCTGCGTGCGCAGCCGCGGAACCAGCATCCTGGGTGCGGGAGCCTGGCCAGGCCAGGGCTGAGGGGGTCCCCCTCCACGGCTCCGGCGGGGCTCGCTGGGCGGGGAGGCAGGAGCCCGTCCCACGGGCAGGGGCAGGGGCAGGAGGTGCCCCGTGGGCAGCCGGGGGTGGGGGGTGGGCAGCCGGCGGGCGGGCCCCTGGCCCTTACTTACTGATGGATCGCCCGCTGCTTGCCCCGCAGCTGGCCGCGGGGGCTCTGGAGCAGGAGAAGCGGGGCCTGCAGACTCAGATCGCCCAGGTGCTGGAAGGTCGGCAGCAGCTGGCGCACCTGAAGATGTCCCTGAGCCTGGAGGTGGCCACATACAGGTACAGGTCGGCCCGACCCGCCTGCGCACGCAGACACACACACACACACACGCACACGCACACGCACACGCACACACACACACGGACGCGCAGGCAGAGGCTCCTCGGCCGGAGGGGCCGGAGCCCCGGGCAGTGGTGGCTCTGCCACCACGAGGGTCTGTGACTCTGTCTGGGCCGATCCCTTCCGCACCAGGACGTGCCACCCTTGAGCCCGCATGCTCCCCTGGGGGGCCAGGACCAGAGAAGTGTCCTGTGCCCAGGAAATGCCCAGGGGCAGTGATGCTGTGCAGTGGGACAGCCTGAGGAGCCAGGCTGGACGCATGTGAGGCTTCTGCCCCCAGAACCTACCCCAGGCACCGCGTGTCACCCAGGGGTGACGTCCTCGGGCACCCTCAGAAGGGAGGAGCTGCGGGTGCGGGGAGCGGGTGCGGGCTCACACTGACCAGTCTCCTTGTCCAGAGGATGGAAGGCGGTCTGGGGGTCACCCAAGGCCCCTTCTGTCCTGCACATCTTGGGGCCTGACGCCTGTCAAGCCCCAGCCCCGGGCCCCAACCCCCCTTCTCCTGGTCACAGCCCCCCAACCCATGGCTCAGGGAAGGCCAGGACTGAGGAGGTGCTGCCTCTCTGGCCGCAAGGCCCTGGGCTAACTCGCAGCCTGCCCTGGGAGTCGGCCTGGATGGCCGAGGGTCCATCTACGGAGCCTGAGGAAGTGCTTTGCACCGAGAAGGGCTAAGATCACCAAGCCCTCAGGGTGGGGGCGGGGCTGGATGGGCTATGAGGGCCGCACCCCTGGAGTCCACAGGCAAACCAAGGTGGGGGGCCTGGGACAGGTCTCAGAGGGGAGCGGAGGAAGGTGGGTGAGGGCCCAGGCATGAGGGACGCTGGCTGTCGGATGCCTGGGGACAGGACGCAGGTGAGAGGGGCGACACTGCCCAGACCAGGGTCCTGGAGTTGCTGAGAGCTGATGTTCAGTGTGACCTGCTGAATCGGGGTCCCCTCCCCGTGTGGGTCCCTCCCTCCTCCGTCCCCATGGGGCCCTGAGGCAGAGACATGGACACAAAGACCTCCACTGCCCCGAGGTGCTTGGGACCCAGAGGAAGGCCCCGTCCCAACAGACTGGCCCCGGGCTTCCAGCTCGAAAGGATGTGGGCCGAGGGGCTGGATTCTTTCGCTTTTGTCTGCAACTAGCTCTGGGGGCCCCCGGGGAGGAGGGGGGAGCCTGTCCCATGGGAACAGCCTGAGAAGTCCCGCTTCCCTTGGGAAGCCCCCTCCAGATGGCCTGAGGACAAAGGCAGTGATTAGCATGAGAATGGCCCCCCACGGAGGATGAGGTCATGGGCCTGGGGGAGGGGGGAGCCCAGGCTGAGCAAAGCCCCTGCGGACACTGAGTCTGCTGTGTGGGAACCCGCCTGTGTGTGTGTGAGGCGGCTGTGAGCCCCGAGCACGTGTGTGCCGCTGTGTGACCCAGCGTGCGCTGTCTGGGTGCAAGGCCACGTGATTCCACGCACACAGCCAGCTGTGCCCACGCGTGTGGCTCGGGGTGACCGTGAACCAGAAGTTGGCACGGCCCCGCATGCCCCGGCGGGCCAGCCTGCAGGCAGAGCGCTGACCCGGCTCTCCCTCCTTGTCCCCAGGACCCTCCTGGAGGCTGAAAATTCCCGGCTGCGGACACCCGGCGGGGGTCCCAAGGGCTCCTTCGGCTTCCAGGGTAAGAGTGGGGCCAGGCCCCTCCCCAGAGCGCTGCCGTCCCTTGCTCTCCAGTCTAAGACTTGACCCCGTGGCCGACAGCTCAGGTGGGGGGCAGGGCAGGGCCCACGGGTCTTGCCGGAAGGGTCCCTGCTCTGCGGCTCGTCCCCCAGCCGTATGTACGTACGTACCTAGTGCCACTGTTCCTTCTTCTCCGCCTTTCCAGACCCCAAGCTGGAGCTGCATTTCCCTGGGACCCCAGAGGGCCGGCGTCCGGGACCTCTGCTCTCTGTCCTGAGCCCTACCCCCCTCCCCTCGCCCTTACCGGATGCCCTTGCGACGCCCGTGCCAACCTTCCTGAAGAGCCAGGAATTCCTCCAGGCCCGTACCCCGACCTTGGCCAGCACCCCCATCCTACCCACAGCGCAGTCTCCCTGCCCCGCTGTGGACGGGGCGGGCAGAGCCCAGGAGGACACCCCCTCCGAGCTGCAGCCACAGGGCGAGGGGCAGCAGCTTCCACCGGCCACGTGGGGCGAAGCCAGTGCCGCCGTTGCCGCCAGCGTCCTGCTGGCCCCAGAGGGCCCCGGGGGCAGGCAGCTGGAAGCCAGCGGAGGCCAGCGCCCGGCCCCACCCCTCAGCCCTGAGCACCCCGGTTTAGAGGCCAAAGATGGAGAGCCGGGTGAGTCTGGCGTGCCCGGCGGATTCCAGGGGGACGATGGAGGGCAAATCTGGGAGCTGGCGGAAGCGGCCACGGAGGCCGGCGTGGGGAGCGGCTCGTGGCAGGACACACGGCGAGAGGACGGGGACCCGCACCAGGAGGAGACCCCGGACGCCCGGGGCCCCTCGGAAGAAGCAGCTCTGCCGTCTCTGGGGGCGGACGCCCCAGAGTCCCTGGCGTCTCTGCCAAGGCAGGACCGCGAGACGCCGGGGCCGCGGGCGGAGGGGAGCCGAGACTCTCCGAGGGCTCTAGACGAGGCCTGGGAAACGCTCCAGGAGCTGGATGCGGAGAATCGGGAGCTGGAGGCGTCTCTAGAGGAGGAGGATGCGGAGAGGGCGGGCGCTCCCGAGGAAGGGGCTGCGGAACGGGGCAAGCCGACCGGGGGCGAGGCCCCACCGGCGCTGCAGCCCCGGGAAGAGGAGGACCGAGGACGCCCGAGCCCTCTCGACCACGCTCGGGAGGCGTTTTCGTGTCCAGGAGAGGACCGTCGAGAGCGGGAGCGGTCTCCGGCCCGGGACAGCTTCGAGGCGCCCGGCGCTGCAGGCGGAGAGCATCGGGGGCCTCCGAGGCCTCCGGGGGAGGACCGGACCCAGACGCGGGGGCCGCTGGAGTCCCCGGGGAGAGACCAGGAGGCCGTCGGCCCTCGAGAGAGAGAGGACGGAGCGTTATCACTAGGGCCCCCGGAAGGAGAGAGAGCGGAGGCGGCGAGATGCTCGGAGACAGAGAACGGAGAGCCCGCAGGGCCGGCGGGAGACCTGCCCGTCGCCGAGGCCGCGGGCGCGGAGGAGCTGCCGTGGCCCCCGGAAGAAACGCACCGGGAGAGGGTGCAGCCTGCGGGAAAGGAAGTTCAGGGACCACGCGGGTCTGCGGGGGAGGACCCAGAGTCACGGGGGCCCCTGGAGGAGAAGCGGGGGTCGCGCAGGTCTTCGGAGGACGGGGACCCCGAGAGCACGGGGCCCCCGGGAGACGCAGACGGGGAAGCTCGGGCGCGCCCGGGAGGGGAGGAGAGCCTGGAGGACGGACGGGAGGAGAGCCTGGAGGACGGAGGGGAGGAGAGCCTGGAGGACGGACGGGAGGAGAGCCTGGAGGACGGACGGGAGGAGAGCCTGGAGGACGGACGGGAGGAGAGCCTGGAGGACGGACGGGAGGGAGAGCCGCCGGGAGAGGGGGGCCGGGAGCCGCCGCCATCCGCAGGTCCCGGGAGGTGGGAGGATACGGTGTGGGGGGGCCAAGAGCAGGGCCAGGTGATGCCCCCCGGGAGGGCCGGGGTGGACGAGGGGCTTGGGGCAGAGCCGCACCTGAGCGAGGGGGATGGCTTCCCCGGGCAGGAGCCGTATGTGGGGGAGGGAAGGCTGTGCCTGGCGGCCGCAGCAGGGGCCTGGGGCGCCGGCGAAGGGCACCCCAAGCCCGAAAAACAGAGGGTCCCGGCTGAGGGAGCCCGTGGCGAGGAGGCCACCGAGGGCCCCCGGGGCCCTGACGGGCAGCCAGAGCACGGGGCGGCTGCGGGCCCCCACTCTCCCTGGGGAATGTCGGAGGGCGCAGAGCCGGAGTTGGAAGGTGAGGGTGGCGAGGACGAGGGCAGCTCGGGGCTGGAGACGGCCGTGGCCGAGTCTGCCGCAGGAGCCGGGCGGGGGCCGGAGCGGGAGGGGGTGGGGCCGGAGGAGCCAGGCCGCCCCGGGGGAGAGGGGGTGTTGGCGACACCCCCGGGGGAGAGGGGTGAGGAGGTGAAGGGGCCGCCGGGCTCAGAAGGGCCCGGAGAGGACCCCGAGGAGACAGCAGCTCTGGAGCCAGGGTGGAGCACGGAGCCGCTGGAGCCCCCTGGAGCCGGGGCAGGGGGGACACCCGGGGACCCCTGGGCAGCAGAGGCCGTGTTCCCTGCTGAGACCTCGTGCCAGGAGGGAAGTGACGCCCCTCGGCCCGGGGCCTGGGGGTCAGAGGAAGCTGAGGAGGGTGCAGAGCGGGCGCTGGGGGCCCCCAGCCCAGGCCCTGAGGTTGGCCCGGAGCCCAAGCCCCTGGTGGAGGAGGAGTGGGGTTCCGGGGGATTCCCCGAGGGCCTCCAGGACGAGGGGGAGGAGAGCAGGGATGAGAGTGAGGTGGATGAGCTGGGGGACACGCTTCCCGATTCCACCGCCCTGGGCCTGTACCCCAGGCCCCCCGCCTCGCCCGAGTGGGACCTCGCTATAGCCCGGGGGGAGGTGGGAGAGGGAGGCCGTGGTCCCCCAGTCCTGGCGTCTGGGGACCGTGAGGGCCTCCCGGAGGAGGGGGTGTGCGGCCAGGACGCTGAGGGCCTGGGGACCGAGGCTGCTCTCTCCCCGGTGACAGACCCTCTGGGCCAGATGTCTCAGCTGCGACTGGAACCTGCAGCTTGGGGTCAGGACAGGGAGTCGGACGGGTTTGCAGACGAGGAGAGTGGGGAGGACGAGGACGAGGGCGAGGAGGGGGAGGAGGGGGCGGAGGGGAGGGCGCCAGGCGCTGGGCCGTGGGGGCCAGGGCCCTCTGCCAGCAGCCTCCTGAGGAGTGGTCCCCAGAGACAGAGCCCCCCAGGGCCTGAGCCCATCAGCACCCCCTGGGAGGCTGCGCCCTTGAGGGGTGCAGCGGCCAGTCCCCCAGCGACTGCCCTGGGGGCCGGGTCCCAGGACAGCACCGAGCCCTCCGGCTCAGAGGACGAGGCTGACGCGGCCCCCTTGGACAGGGAGAACCAGGTCCCCGGCCCCCTGGGGACCCCCGGTGGGACAGAGGACACCCCTGGTGTCAACGGCCAGGGCCCCAGCTTGCGGGAGGAGTTGGAGCACGTGAATGGGGGGCTGGCAAACTGGCTGGAGCAGTCTGACAGGGCTGGGCAGGAGGGAGGGGGTGCCCTGGAGGGGGGCCGAGGGAGCCCTCTGGACGAGGGCGGGCCGGGGGGTGCCCTGAAGCCCCCGTGGGTGGCGGCGTCTGTCCACCTGGGCCCCAGCCAGTTCCTGCAGTTCACGCAGCGGGAGGCGGACGGAGATTCGTGGTCCTCCGGGGAGGACTAGGGGCAGTGCTCCTCCCTAGACGCCGGCTCGGCGGGGACACGGCCCAGCCCCTCCCGCTCAGGGCCAGCGCCGTGACTCGTGAGCTGACCTGTGGCCTCTGTCCCAGACGCCCGGCTGGCCAAGGTGAGATGGTGCAGCAAAGGGACCCCTCGGCCCCTGCAGAGGGGGACCCCCCCGCCGGCATGTCCCGTGAGCTTTGAGCCAGCTGCGTCCCTGTAGGACTGGGCCCCTTTCCCATCCTGCCTGTCCCCAGCTGGGGAAGGCCTAGGGCCCGGTGGCTCCCTCAACAGGAGGGGCCGTGGGGGTCACTGGCTCTGCACCTCCTCCCTGCACCCGTGGGAGGTGTCCGGCCGCTGAGGCGCGCTCGCCGTCCTGGCCCCCCCACCCCGTCTCCCTGCCCCGTGTGGCCCTGTGGGGCTCATCCCTGCCTGAATAAAGTGATGCCTCCACCTGCGAAGTCTGGAGTTTTCCTTCCCCAATTCGGGGGGTCCTTGGGGTGGGCGCAGGAGCTGGGGAGCCTGGAGAGCCTGGAGAAGCAGGAGAGGTGGCTTCCTGAGGCCAGGGGCCCCCGGAGGCCTCCTCCTGGAGGGGGGCGAGTCAGACAGGAAGGCTGCAACCGTCCCGGGGACTGGGGGGCGCTGGGGTGCCAAGCCAGGTGACCTCAGCGCCCGAGCATCCAGGCCGTCATCGTCTCTGCCGCGGGACTGATTACAAGCCTGGGACCCTGGCCTGTCCCTCCCTCCTCCCCCGGCCCTCTGTGCCGCCAGCATAATGAGCCCCTGTGTCCCCAAACCCAAACAGTTGTCTGGCCACGATGTCCGCTCCCAGGGCAGGGTCAGTGGGGTCAGGAAGGGGGTGCCGGTTCTGCCCCCATCTGGCCGTGTGGCCTCCGGGCGGCGTCCACCCTCTAACTCGGCCCCAGCCCCCTGAGGAGGGGCACGGGGCTGCGTGACTTGGGGGTCTCCCAGGGCGGGGAGAGCAGAGGGAGGCTGGGGGAGCTGAGGCCTGCAGCCTCAGCCGTGTGGGTAACTGGGGGATAATGGGTCCGGTGGGGGAGGGGGCCCAGCCGCAGCGTCTCCCCGCCCCCCGAGTGTCCCGGGTCCCCGTGCAGAGCAGGGTGGGTAGGTGGGGCCTGAAGGCCTTGGGGTACGCAAACAGAAGCCACCCCCCAGCTCGGCTCAACAGGGACGCGAGATTGGGCGGCACCTCAGTATCTCGGGCTCGGGGAGGGAGGGGGGCTGCTGACAGAAGTCCCCCCTTTGGTGACAGCCCCAGTGCGAGGGCAGGCTCCTTCCCGGCCCGGGCCCGGGGCGGAGGGCAGGGGCCATCAGAGGAGGGCCAGGGAGCAGGGGCCGGAGGGCCCGGCAGACTCGCCGTCCACATCCGGGCGGTCAGGCCCCCGTTTCACGCACACCCCTGCCCTCGGGCCCAGACTCGGACTCCCCACCCTTCCGGCAGCCCGAGCCTCCCCTCTCCTCCCGGGACCCGCTGCCAGCAAGGCCCCATGTGGCCTCGGCAGACGGCTGGGCCGGGCCAGGCCAGCACCGGGGCGTCTACTCCCTGGCCCCCACGAAACACAGGGGCTCTGTGTGTGACCTCTCCGGGCCCTCGGGGACCAGGATGGAGGCCAAGACAGGCAGTGCTTTCCTGTCCCCGGCACCCGCCCTGCCCACACGCCCGCGTCCCTGGTCCCTGCAGAGTCACCCAAGCCAGCAAGTCCTGCCAGCGCCCCAGCGGGGAGGTGTAAGCTGGCGGGAGCGGGGACTTTCCTGGGGGTGTGTCACGGGGGCTGTGTCCCCTCTGGAAATGGTCACCTGCCCGCACAGCAGGAGGAATGCAGGCTGGATCACGGCAGGGACACTCCTGGTGGCAGTGGCAGGAGTTACCGCCATCGTCACAAGGGGTCACTCAGCACCTGGCACGTGCCATGCGCTGCCCGGGCCCTGGGGGCGGGGGGTCCCCACGCAGGGGAGGGGGGGCTTTCCCGCTGAGCACAGGCTTCTGGGCGGGGTCCCGGAGGCACCGAGGGGCAGCAGAGGTGGGGATGAGGGCAGCTGGGGGCCGGGGGACCCCTCCGGGCTGGACGATCGGCAGGAAGTTGTCAGCACCAAGGGGGGCTGCGGGGTGGGGGTGAGGGGACCAGGTTGGAGACAAGAACTGGAGGGCACCCAGACAGAGCCCCCAGGGAACTCCCGGCAGAGCGCAGACACTGGGGCAGGAGCAGGAGAAGGAGAGGCCAGAGGGGGGCGCCCGTGAAGACCCCGAGATCAGACATCTCCGCAAAGCAAGGCCCGTGGGCCCAGCCCCGCGCCTGGCCGGCGGGTGCTCAGCACGTGTGATGGGGAAGGACCAGGGGCCAGGGTGACAACAGGAAGCGATGGGGAGGGCGGAGCCCCCCCAGAGGGGGGCATGAGGAGGCAGCACCCCCGCCCCAGCAGGAGGACAAGTGGGCGGTTATTCTGGGGCCTCCGGGGGTAAATATAGCCTCTGAGTGGGGCGGGGTGGGGTGGGGGGCCTTGCTGGCTTCCTCACTTGTTTGGGGCACTTCCTTATAAGGCCGTGAGGGCCGAGGCTGGACGGGGAGGTCAGGGCTGGCTCCCCCCGCAGCCCAGCCCGGTCCCTGCCGCCCTGGAGGCCATCCGGGCCCCAGAGGAAGTGGAATCAAAGCCCAGGCTTGGGCTCCGGCCAAGGAACACCACGTGCGGCCCCCGAGGGGCCCCCACCCGGCCTCCACGCCACTGGGGGAGCCCGGCTCAGGGGCGAGGAGGGCGAGTCCTTCTGGGTCCCCTCGGAACGTGGTGCCAGGCACCCCGCTTTCCCCGTGGGCCTGGCCAGCTCCTCTCCTGAGGCTCCGTACAGCCCTGACCCCTGGGGCCTCAGTGGTACCCCCTCACCCGCCCTCACCCCCGGGGCCTCAGTGGTACCCCCACCGCCCCAGGGTCCGTCCCCCGCACAGCCCCTCGAGAGCAGACGCTGAGCTCATACATCACCTCCCCGGTCCCCGGCTCCCCACAGAGCCCCCCTCAGCCCCTCCCGGGGGAACCAGCTGCTGCCACTTGACCCTGTGGTGTCACAGCTGCTGTTGGCAACGCCATCCGGGCAGGCGAGGAGGAATGCGATTTAATTTCAGCTGGAATGCGGCCTCTGGGGCCGCCGTGGAGGGGGGGGGAATGCAGACCCTGTCTGAGGAGCCCAGGAAACCTGAGAGGACCAGGAGACCCCAGGACGCTGGGTCCGTACTGGGCCCTCCCCCAGCCTGCAGCCCCCAGCCCGCAGCCCCCAGCCCCCAGCCCCCAGCGGAGGCTGCGTTTGGGGACGGCTGTGGCTGCAGGATGGGCCCTCACGGCACGTGGGGAAAGAGAAGGGAATAGAGGCCCAGACTCCCGTGCCTGGGACCCCAGAAAGACAGGGGGGTCTCAGGCGACCCCAGGGGAAGGGGCTCCTGGGCTCAGGGCAGGAAGGGGGACCGTGTGGCTGCAGGCGGGGGCCACAGAGCCTGCGGTGGGGGCTGGCGGACACCCGGTCCCTCTCCTCTGGGGCTCTGGTCTCGCGAGCGCCTCTGCTCCCCTCTGCCCTCGGCCCTCCGCCCCCTCGCTCCAGCTCCAGACTCCTGCTCTCACCCCCCCACCCCCAGGCCCACCATTCCAGGCTCTCGGATGGGGACGGCCCCGCCGTCCCCGAACGCCTGACACCTGTTCCTGAGGCTGTGGCACTAGTCCCGCTGGCCCCAGCGTCCGGGGCCGAGAGCCCTGTCCCCCTCCGGCCTTTTCTGCCCACCCCCCAGCCGCGGCCCCGCTCCCCGTGACGCAGCTGTGACTCCAGAAATAGACGGAGCAGATGCGGGCCCCGGCCCCGGGCCCCGGGCCACTGTCGAGGACGCACTTCTTCTGCAGCCGCGGACTCAGCTGCCGGGGGGCCCAGGAGCGGGGCTGGGAGGCCTTGGGGCTGGGGAGATGCCGCCTGGGCTCTGACCCCCGCCTGGGTCCCCGCTTCCACCTCCAGAATCATGCGTCCCCCAGGAAGTTACGTTGGAGCCTCCGCTCCCCTTGACGGGGACGCTGAGGCACAGGGCGCCATCCCCTGCCAGCGATACTGAGCCCCTAGAGGCACTCGGGGTTCATAGAACATGAGCCAGGGGGCTGCGGGCATCCCCCTGAGGGCCGCCGTCCAAAGTGGGTCAGCGGCCTCCCCCTGTGACGAGCCATCTGGGGGCGAAGGGGGAGCCACCAGGAAGTCAGAAGAGGCCACAGACCCACCGGCGGCCTGGGCTGATGGCCTGGGCCCGCCGATGGCCTGGGCCCACCCAGGCCCGCACACCCTCTCCCTCTGCACAGTCCTGCTCCGCCCCCGGCCCCCAGCTTTCCCTTCCCAGGAGGAGGCTGCCCCGCTAGACCGGGAGGGACCTCCAGCCCGGCGGCCGGGAGAGAGGGCCCCACCGCAGCCCCCAGCGGCGGCCCCCGCCCCGGGCTCCGTCAGGCTGAGCGTTTTTGCGAGTCCCTGGGAGCTGCTGTCGCAGCAGGCAGGACAATGGGCCCTTTCTCCCCTGTGCGGGAGCAGAGACAAAGGCCCGGGAAGGTCAGGGCGGCGTGAGGAGTGGGGGGCGGGGGGGTGGAGGCGGGAGAGGCACAGGGAGGGGGGTGCAGAGCAGAGCAGCCTGCGGGAAGCTGGGGAGGACTCTGGCAGTGGGGAGGACTTCGGAGGCCCTTCCTCAGTGCCCAAGCCCCCGGCTTTCGCCCAGGATTAACCTCCCTTCCCCACTTACACCCACAAACTCTGATCTCCCTCATCCCAGGAGACAGAAAAGCTGTGGGGGACCCCGTTTTAGACACGTGGGAAAGGCTGAGAGTTTAACCACAGGTCCAGGCCCGGTTAGGCCTGTGCTGTGCCCGGGAGGCAGACTCAGGTGTACCCCTACTCCAGCTTCCCAGAGATAGGCTGACACTCCGGGAAGGGCCGGTCCCCCCTCCCCAGGCGAAGACAGCGCCCCCAAACCCAGCGCAGACTGCCTGGGCCAGGGCTGGATTCCCGCAGGCTGCTGAGTCACCCCTGGACCACCTCCCCCTTCCCCAGGAAGCCCGAGGAAGCCAGAAGCCAGAGCCTTCCGTTTCCGGCAGCCCGCCCTGCCCCCCAGCCCAGCAGGTGTCCCAGCTGAAAAGCATTCTGGTTCCAGCCCCAAGTCAACCTCTGGGGGCTCCTTGTCCCCCTGTCAGAGAGGATGGCGGACCCCTGCCTGCCACCCAGGGTGGGGGCGGGGGAGATGCAGTGAGATAGGGTGCCCGCAGGGCAGGGGAGACAAAGCACCTTCCCGCCCCCCCAACCAGGGGCTCTGGGAAATCCCACCCACCATCTGAACTCCAGCCCTGCCAGGCTGCTTCTCAGAGACCCCGCCTGAGGAAGGCCGGGGCAGACACTGCCCGCTCCCCTCCCAGCCTTCTCCTCCGCAGGCGCTGCCCTCCAAAGCCCACCGTGGTCCTGACCCCCTCATGATGCCAGCTAGACTCCGGACACCCCGACAATGCCATGAGCAGGCCATCCAGGGCAGTACGGGAGGAAGCGGGGGTCTACTCTGGCCCCGAGATCGTCCTCTCCCCTGCAGCTCCTTAAGAAACAGCACCTTCCCTGGCTGTGCGGGGCTGGGTTGTGCGGGGCATGTGAGTCCAGGGGCGAGGAGAGGAATGTGGGGGCCAGAGGCCAGCTGCTTCGGGGTTTGCACACGGCGTGGAGAAGGTTCTGGAGCTGGCGGGATGGCCCGAGAGCCCGTTTTTTCGCAGTCTCCGGGTCTCTATGGTTCTGGGCCCTTCGCGCTTCTAAATCTGTCTCCCGTCTCTCAGTTATACCAGGTTTTACCAACTTCTAGGAAAGTGAATAAGGATCGCCCACGTGGGTGAGTGTGCCGGAGTGTGTGCGCCCGAGTGTGCACACGTGTGAAGTGTGAGGGTCCGCGGTGTAACATGCCCGCCCGTAGTGGGCATCCCCACACACGTCTTGGTAAGAGGCGCAGTAAGGGACACTCTGTGCGCTGCGATGGCGCGCGCCACACACACGCACACACACACGCACGCACACACACGCGCACACACACACGCGTACACACACGCGCGTGCACACACACGCGCACACACACACACACACGCGGCCAGTCACTCTCTCCCGCTCTCGGAGTGACCTCATCGCAGACTGCGCTGACTCACAGCCCCCGGGCCGGCGCGGCCTGGCCGGAAGTCTAGCCCTCCCTCCCCTCCCCACGCCCCGCCGGCGGCCCCGCTTCCCCGCCCCGCACAGCGCAGAAGAGAAGGCCGGCGGCGCCCCCTGGCGGCGCCTGGGACGCCACTCGCGCACGCGCACGCGCACGGTCCGGCCCGCGTGCCTGCGGCCGCAGTGGCCCCTGCTGGACACAGCCGGCAGAGCTCGTAGCCCAGAGCCCTCTCTGCCCACAGCAGAGCCGGGGACATGTCCTGGGTCCTTACGGCGTCCCTATTCCTGCATCTCCCCTCCTCCTCTGGAAGTGAGCCCTCGTGCAGTCTGAACCCCCAGACTTGCATTCCCTCCCCCCCCCGCCCAAGTGAACCCCCTCAGGAGCCTCAGAACAGGACACCAAGGCACCCACTCTTTGCCCTCCTCTCGGGCCCGGCCCCTCCCAGACTGAGCTCGTCCAGGTCTGAACCGCTGGGCGCTCTGGGGCTCCAGCTCCTTCCGGATGTCTCCGTCACCCCGTAAATGCTTACTGGACACTGTTCCGTGCCAGGCACCCACTGACATCTGGGGGACTTCTCTGACCTTCCGAAACCGGTAAACCCAGACGGTCTTCACCCCGGGCGGCCTGGCCCCAGCTCGCTCCTCTCTCTCTCTCTCTCTCTCTCTCTCTCTCTCTCTCTCTCTCGCACACACACACACACACACACACACGGAGGCATCGAACCTGCTTGGGCTCAAATGCAGCTTTATTCCTGCCGGGTCCGCCATCCTGAAAGCTCACTCTTCTGGAAAACTGAGAATGAGTGGGCATGGAGTCCCCAGGGGGCGGAGGGCACAGGATGGCCGCAAGGAGAGGGCGCTTGAGGCACTTAAGGACTCCTGGAGGCGCCGAGGGAAGACCTGACGCCCAGGCAGAAGCGGAAGGAGCTGCCCGCCGCTCCTAGAAGCCGCTTCAGAAACTGTCACCTGGACTCCAGCTCCGCCGCTCACGTTGTCACTCGCCGGGTGGGGCATGAGGGCAGTGCTGGGGCAGCAGCGTTCGAGGCCTCGCCCCTCAGGGGTCTGCCGCAGGACTGGAGCGAGGGGTCAGCAGCCCTTTCCAGCGTCCCAGTGGCCTTCCCGGCCGTCCCTCTGGGGCCTTCGTGGGGCGCAGAGCTCGGGACTGGGGGAGACACACACACTCACCCTGCGCCGTGGCTCCACCCCCCACTTCTCAGAACCTGCCCCCCACTCTGCCCGCTCCTCGGGCCTGACCAGGTCCCAACCCTCCCCGGGCGCAGCCTTAGGGGCCCAAAGCGTGGCGGAATGTCCCGATATCAGCCCTGGAGGGTCCCCAGCGCATCCCTGGGCCCCAGAGAGGGGTGACGATAACTTCAAGGTCACACAGCCCGTGACTGGCAGAACTAGGATTGGAGCCAGGGGCTCCTGTGGGCTAGTCGCCCCCCTCCTCGCGCTCACAGGCCTGCGGGGCACACAGGAGATCTGGGGGCGCTCCCAGCGGCCGTTCTCCTGACAGCGGATCAGCGGCAGGTTGCGCTGGGCCAGCCCCTCGCGGCACTGGTAACGGAGCACCGTGTCCACCTCGTAGCGCAGCCGCGGGCGGCCAGACAGCTGAGCCAGGGGCAGTTCCGGCGGGGACCCACAGGACACTGCAGCGGGGACAGAGTCAGTTTTCTGACTCTATGGGTGGCGGTTTCAGAATCGGGGTGAGGAGAGGAGTGGGCCACAGCCTGACCCCAAGGAGAGCAGGGCTTCTGAGTGGCCCCGTCTGACGTGCTGTCCCTCCCAGGCCCATGGCCTGGGACCCATTTCCGAGCCTCCCAGGCGCACGCGGGTCCCGACCCGAGCCCGCGCCCCCGCCCCGCGCCCGCCCTCACCCAGCCCCATCTTGCAGGTGTAGGACAGGTGGTAGTTGCAGGGCACATCGCTCCACTGGCCCTGGTCGTGCCACACCATGACCACGCAGTTCTCTCCGGACAGGAAGTAGCTGTCGGGCTGCCCCGCGTTCCAGTTCTCGTAGAGCTGCGGCCGGGATGGGTGCGGAGGCGTGAGGCGCTCCCGCGCACGCGCACTGGGGCAGGGGCGGGAGGGGTGGGAGGCGGTGCGGGCCGAGGGCAGGGGGCGTCAGGGGCGGTCAGGGGCGGTCAAAGGCTTTGCGGGGAGGGACAGTGGGAACCGGAAGAGAGACAGAGGGACACGAGGAGGGGGGGCGCCCAGGGAGAGGGAAAGGGCGTGGGAAAGGAGAGGGGAGGGAGGGTCAGGTCACTGGGGGAGGAGGCAGAAGCGCTCGGAAGAAGCGACGTCGACAGCGGGACGGGCGGCGGGAGCCGCTCACCAGGGGGACGCCGTCTGACCACAGGAAGTCGCCTTCGATGGTCCTGTCGTTGAGCCCAATCCACTGATACTCCCGGTATCGATCTGCGGAGGCGCGCGCGGAGACGGCGTGCAGTGAGCTCCGCCGCCAGCAGGTGGCGGCCGCGCCCCGCGCTCCGGCGGTCGGGGGCGACCCTCCCGCCGCCCCGAGTCCGCGCTCCCCTCCCTCCAGCGAGGCAGGGACGGGAGGCGGGGACGTGGTGGGCGAGGGGAGACGGAAAACACCCCCCGGGCCAGACCAGGGCATGTCTTGGAAAAAAGTGACAACGTGTAACGTGGGCAGAGTCGGGGAGCAGACGGAGGGAGGAGGGCCAGGCAGGGGCAGAGACGGCAGGTGGCCGCTGAGCCGCCGCCGGGCTGGCGCAGGGGTCCGAAGCCCCGCCGCCCGCCGGTGGCGTGGGCAGGAGGGAGAGAGGAAGGGAGAGTGGACCAGTGACTTAAGGAGACCAATAGTTAAGTGCCCGAATTAGTGAACGACGGGTTAACTGACACACTCACTCGCTCGTTAGGTGATCGGTTAATGAGTGAGCGTGGGAGAGAGCGGACGACCAGGGCCCCCGCCCGCCCGACCCCAGCCCACTGTTGAGGAAGTCCTGCTCCTCGGGCGTGCTGACGCTGGCCAGGTGCGCGCCGTGCACGCGGCACTGGGTCTCCGCCTCCTCCCAGCTGCGTCGCGTGGAGAAGTGCTTGTAGCAGGCGCCCTGGAAGGCGTCCCAGCCGGGGCTGCAGAAACGGAGGCCTGGGGCGCAGAAGAGCGAGCAGCGTGGGCGGGAGGACCGGGGAGGGACCAGGTCCCCGCCAAGGGGCTTGGCCCCGCCCACCAGACAGCACGAGGGGCGGGGCTAGGCCAGGGGGCGGTGCCAACGGGCTAGTGGGAAGGGAGGGGAGGAGGGTTGTGGTGGGTCCTGGCTTCACGTCTACCCCACCCCGCCCCCGCCGCTCAGCACACTCACCAACATCGCACAGGTCCCCCCCATAGCCAGGCAAACACAGGCAGCGGACCCCCTCCTCCTCCTCCAAGCATGTCCCGCCATTGTGGCAGGGGCTGGGGACACAGTCACCTGCGAGGGGGAGAGAAGTGAGGTGGGGGGGAGCTGGGGAGCACAACTCTGAGTCCTTCCGGAGAGCGTTCAGAGTCCCCAGCCCTAACCCCTCTGTCCTGGGGGCTGGCCCAGCGCCCCGGAGGTTCTCCCTGGAGCCTGCCTCTGGCCTGGGCCAGGCCCTGAGTTCCGGCCCCCCTCACCTCGCCCCAGCATGGACTCAGCCCTGTGCCAGCCACTGTCACGCCCTCTGGTGTGGGCCCAGTCTAACAGGCCCGGGAAAGTGGCCAGGGGACAATAATGTCCCTCAGGGCCCAGTCCCGCCGAGCGGAGAGGCGCTAGGCTGTCAGCCACGAGACCTGGGCTCTTGCCTGGCTCCTAGCCCTGCTGGTGACACTGGGCAGGCCACTGTACTCTGGGGGGTCTCACCCCCTTCCTTTGCACTGGGTCCCAGCACGGTTCTGTACAGTGGGACGGGCTGCGTGGAGTGGGAGGAGAGGACGGTCCCCACAGCACCGTGAGCGTGGCCTGCTTCACTGCTCCCAGGACTGGGTTTGGGGGTCCAGATGGAGCTAACCATGCCCCCTGCTGTCCACGGGGCAGAGGAGGCCCCAGAAGCTGAGCACAGATGTGACCGCTTCCTGCACTGTCCCCAGGCACAAGAATGACACTGCAGTGGCTTCCCCGCCCTTTGGGCCTGGCCCCACACACTCTCAACATCACGATCCCCTCGCCTCCTCTTCTACCCCTGCAGACCCTCCCTCCTAACAGCCCCCCACCCCCTCCACAGGGGCCTTCTACAGGTTCCTTAGCCTAGAAGGCTGTCCCGATCCATCTCACTCCCTCCTCAGGCTCCCTCTCCTCCAGGCAGTCTTTCCAGACTGCCAGCTGCCCTGAGGACCTGCGCTCTGCTGTCTGGCTGCAGCTCAGTCTGGCCACCAGCCTCCTCTGGACTCTCCGTCGAGGTCCTGGGGTGGGTTAGGCCCAGCCTGGGTGCTGGAGGGGGTGTTGGACCGCACTCCTCTCTGGTCCCCACAACCCGGGGGAAGAGAACCCCACAGCCTGACAGCGCCAGTCAGAGCTCTCAGCCCTGGCAGTGAAACCAGCCCCGGGCTGGGCCCTTCAGACCATGCCATCCACCCCTAGTGGCCAAGGCCAAGGCCCACAATGCTTCACTCTGGCCCCAGATCCCCCTGCCTGCTGGGGATGGCAGCAGAGGTGGGGGAGAAGCTGGAGTCGATTCAAAGAATTTTGATCGAGCTGTTTGGGGTGGAATGAATCAGCTGTCCCAGCACCAGGCCCCTGTCATCTCTTCTCCTGCCAATCCCTTTCTTTCAACTGGGTAGTGCCACCCTCCAG
>PVKZ01007706.1:0-20844 GCA_004027375.1 Macroglossus sobrinus | reverse complement strand
AGGGAGATATGGATGGAAGGAGGAAGGGGGGAAGGAAGGAAGGAGGGAGGGAGGGAGGGAGCGGGGATAGACACTAAGTTATTACCCGGGTGCTGTGTGGCGAGGACAGTGTGGGTCCAGGGGAACACGGCACACCCACTTTTGTTTCTGTGTCATCTGAATGTTTGCAACAGTGGTCCCGTGTCACTTCCATCCCTAATGAAAGCGCAAGGGCTCCCCGTCACCGAACGCGCCCCGTGTTGGGGGGGGTGCATGCCGCCCTCCCATCCGCTTCAGCTGTGCAGCGCTGCTTCGGCTCGATGATGGGGGCTCTGGAAGGAGTCACCGTCTCCCTTCCGTTCCCAGGGCCTCGCTCTCCCACGCACCGCGGCCGCAGGGCTGGCCGCGCCGCTCTCACCGAGAGGCGCATCACCCCCCCCACACACACGTGCGGTTTGGGGCATGTCCGTTATACCCCAGTAAAGCTGGAAGCCTAGACAAGTGTACGTTTTGTTTCCGTCGAAGTGATCATTGCGCTGGATTCAGCGGGTCCGATAGACTCGCAGGGCTGACGGTCTCCGTAAAACAAGCAGCACAGAGAATGGGCCGTTTCTCTCCCGTTCCCTCCAGATGGCTGCTTTCCCGGGGAAAGGGCATCCGACGGCGTTCGCCTTTTCTCCTGGCACCTCCCCGCGCTCCGAGCAGCGCGTCTCTGTCCCTGCTTCTGGGCGGGCGTGCCGGTTTTAGACGCCGGCCGCGGACTGCTTCCCGCCAGGGACGTGACGGGGACCGAGCTCTCACACGCCCCCACCCCAGCCCGCTTCCCCATATGCTGCCTCTCCCCGCAGAGAGGCCCTGGCACACGATTCGCTAGAGCACGAGTCCCGGGCGCACGCGACCGTGCCCGTACACCCCTCCCTCACGCCCCATGCACCCTGCAGCCGGAGAGCAGGACTCACCCCGCCTCGCGGACACGTGCTGCGCGGGCACCCCCCGGCCCCCGCGCCTCGCTGAGCTGCTCGCCGGGGCACCCCACACCGCCCAGGGACCCCACACCACCCGGGCGCCCCACACTGCACAGGCACTTCACACCGCCCAGGGATCCCACACCGCACAGGGATCCCACACCACCCGGGTGCCCCACACCGCCCGGGCACCCCACACCGCCCAGGGACCCCACACCGCCCAGGCACCCCACACCGCCCGGGCGCCCCACACCGCCCAGGGACCCCACACCGCCCAGGGACCCCACACCGCACGGGCACCCCACACCGCCCGGGCGCCCCACACCACACGGGCGCCCCACACCACCCGGGCACCCCACACCGCCCAGGCACCCCCATACCGCACCTTTGGGACAGAAGTCAAGGGATGCGCTTCAGCCAAGGACAACATGGTTTTAGGAATCATTTTTTAAATGATTTTTAAAGATATGGTTTTAAACGTTCCAGTTACCAGTGACACACCACACCGCGTGAGCTCCGGGGGTACCACAGAGCGATGAGACGTTGACGTCCCTCACAAAGGGCGCACGTGCCCCGTAAGCCTAGTGCCTGCCCGGCCCCATACGCGGTTATCACCGTACGTCTGGGCACGTCCCCTGTGCTCAGCGGTGCTAGCCCCGTGACTGTACATCCTAATCTCGTCCCCGGGTCACCCGTCCCCCAAAACCTCCTTCGCATCTGGCAGCCCCTAGAATGTCCTCTGTATCTGTGAGTTCGTTTCTGTGTTGTTTGCTCGATTAATGATAGCTGCGTCCCTTTGGTAATTTTGCTGAGAATTTGGGGAGAATTCGATGCATGGGTCTCTAGGATGGCTGTACTGGTCCAGCGGTTGAGAAGGTGACTCTCCTCCTTCTGTCACCTGTTTCCCAGGTGAGCTTCCCAAATGCGCGGGCCAGACGCTTGCTGACTCGTGTTCCCGGCTGCCCATCACTGGAGGACCCACAGAGGGCAGGTGTACCCCACCGCTGTGGCCCCCCAAATCCTTGTTTTCCATGGGACGGTCACAGACTCTGCCTCTGTGTGGAGCGTGTGTTGGTTCAGAATCCAAACGTCCAAGTGATGGCCGCGGGACGTGACGGCTTGTCGCCAGCAGGGACCGCGGCCTCCCCAGGTCTGTCCCGTCCCACTCCACCCACCCTGCCCTTGCTTTGAGTGACGCTGAACCCCTGGGCATCACGTCCAAGGTGCCACTAAGGCTGTAAGATTCGGTAAGGGAGGCGGGAAAAGCCGGGCGAGGCCACACACTGGTCCTCGCAAACGCGAGCTGGCCCCCAGCACACAGAGGAGGCCACGTGGGCTGACACGCACGAGCCACCCAGGAGCCTGGCTCACCCTTCCCTCCCGGGGTTCCGTCCCTGCACCAGCCGCCCACTGACACTGCACGTGACGGGACGGGGCGGCCCCTGGCTCCTTCGTCCCCCGGCACCCGTCCTTGAGCCTGTGGTAGAGACCGCTGGACGAGGGGCCCCATCTCAGGAAGCAGAGTGAGAACGGCCGAGTTGCTTCGCGTGGCGTTTCCACCAGCCAGGGACGACGGAATTCACGTGCACGTGTGGTGGGCTCTCGGCAGCTTCTGCCCAGGGCATCACCAGACGCCAGACACGGAGCTCTGGACCCCCGGCTCGGTCCCCTTGCAGGAGACAGTGTTCTGGAAGCTTCTGCCCCCACGGAGTCCCTGCTCCTTCCAGCTGTCAGTTCGGCATTGTAGCTTCTGTAGCTCGAGGCAAAGCTGAGTTGAATGTTCACTGACACACGGGAGTGAAAGGCTTCGCACAAGCCCCCGGCGTGGCGCGGGTTCACCGAGAATGCTAAGCAAATCGGAACCTGTGTTTTCTATTTTGCGAAGGGGGAGCATTCTCCTGAAAAGAAAATCGCTCCTCATAAGCCTCGCCCTGGCAGGAACGGCGTGTGTCGGGGACACGGAGACAAAAACCCAAAGAGTTCCCTCCGCAGCTTTTGAATCCTCAGAGTGAGCTCTGATTGCCTCCTTTCAGCCCTTCCTTGGAAGCCAAGGACGCCGGCCCCTCCCACCGCTGGCTCATTCATTCATCGGGGATGGCAGCAGCGGCAGACACCTGCTCAGGGGGGTCTTTGAAGGGACGACAGGAAGGTGGCATCTTTGAACTTGGCGGATTTGGCAGCCACTCAGATCTCCACGGGAAAGAACTGCGAGGTGGCTGAGTGTGACAGCAGGAAGCTGGCTGCCTACCCCCCGCAGGGCTGGGACCCCGGTGGGGACAGTGGCCCTGGGTGCTGCCCCCAGATCTCCTGCTCAGCCCCCTGACCTGCGCCCCCAGCACTGGGGACTGGAGTATGCCACGGAGCTGCCCCTTGCTGAGCGAGTTACAATCATGGGCTGTGTAGTGTCCCCTCAAACCCACGTGATGAAGCCCTAGCCCCCGGCCCCTCAGAAATGTGACCGTATTTGGGGTATACTGTCTTTAAAGAGGTGGCTAAGGAAGGCGGAGGTCGTTAGGGTGACCCTCGTCCCACCCAACCAGTGTCCTTAGAAGAAGAGATTAGGACAGACACGCTCGGAGAGAAGACCCTGTGGGGACACAGGGAGAAGACGGCCACCCACCTACCAGCCGAGGAGAGAGACCTCAGGAGAAACTAGCTTTGTTGACACCTTGGCCTTGGACTTCCAGCCTCCAGAGCTATAACCAGAAATCTGTTGTTCCAGCCACCTGGTCTGTACCTTCCACACCCCAGGAGAACCCCCCAAAGCAGCTGCTGGTGCCGCCTTGACCAGAAATGAGCCTAAGTCCTCGTTTTCAGAGAGAAGCAAGACGAACAGGACAGCCGGGGAGCTGGGTTCCACCTGCAGCCTCCATGCTGGCCGAGAAATTTTTGCAAATGACATGGGCATCCTCAGAAAACACAGCTGGAGAAGGCTCCCAGCCACAGGGGCCCCGATGGGCGGGCCAGAGCTCTGACGGCGAGAGCGGACAGCGCCCCGGCTGACTCCGGCTCTCTGTCTGGGAGCTGCTCTGCGCCCGGCAGCCACCCCGCCGCCCCCCACCATATCTGAAGCAGCCGGCAAGGCTTGCGTCTCTGACAGCTCTTCCCCCCTCGCAGGATAATAAGGGAGGCCGCGTTCCAGAGTGAACCCACTTGACATCTTAATGTTCTGCTAATGTGCTTTCTGCCGTGCGCCGACGAGCTGCCGTGCAGACACCGCTCGCTGTTTACGCAGTCCCGGCGAGCAGCTTCCGCCGGCTTCCGCGCCTCCGTTCACCCGGGCGCCGCGAGCGTCGTCAGAACGCCAAGTTCTCGGCTCCCCAGAGGTTCAGTTTCCCCAGAGTTTTAAAGAAGAATAAGAGAACAGTGAGGACCCCCCGATTTCTTCCCTTGTGGCAAGGGGACGGTGACCTGAACACTGTTAAAATTCCCGAAGTGGGAGAGAACAGGCCTGGTGCCTGACCCCTCGGAGCTGGACGCAGCGTGAGTGAGGTAACGTTCTTGTCGTGGAGGCTGAGCCACGGCCGAGTTCCTGCAGTGACGCTTGTTGCCTTGACCTGCCCACATCGGGGTCACCACCATCATCACTGTTGTCGTCGTCATCGTGGACATCACCACCATCATCATCGCCACTGTCGTCATCATCATGGCTGTCCCCACCATCACCACCATCATGTCACCACCATCATCATTGCCACTGTCATCATCATTGCCATTGTCATCATCATCACCATTGTCGTTGTCATCGTGGCTGTCAACCCCATCACCACCACCATCATGTCACCGTCATCATCATTGCCCTTGTCATCATCATGGCTGTCAACCCCATCACCACCACCATGATGTCACTGCCATCATCATCACCATTGTCATCATCATCGCCATTGTCTTCATCATCGCCATTGTTGTCATTATCACCATTGTTGTCATTATCACCATTGTCGTCATCATCATGACTGTCATCATCACCATTGTCATTATCATCGCCATTGTCGTCATCATTGTGACTGTCAACCCCATCACCACCACCATCATGTCACCACCATCATCATCACCATTTTCATCATCATCACCATTGTCATCATCATCACCATTGTCATCATCATCAACATTGTCATCATTATCACCATTGTCGTCATCGTGACTGTCAGCCCCATCACCACCACCATCATGTCACCATCATCATCATCGCCCTTGTCATCATCATGGCTGTCAACCCCATTACCACCACCATGATGTCACTGCCATCATCATCACCATTGTCATCATCATCGCCATTGTCATCATCATCGCCATTGTCGTCATCATCAGGGCTGTCAACCCCATCACCACCATCATGTCACCGCCGTTATCACCATTATTGTCTGGGCTCTGTCACTCGGGGCAGGTCTCATTTTCCTTCCTGTAACACTGGATAACAGTTGCTGTCTCTCGGGGCCACCAGGAGGCGTACGTGGGGCAGAGCGGGACTTGGGTCCAGTCGGTGCCCGCGGTTACGTCTCAGCCTGTGCTTCCTACACAGCACTCGAGAGCTCCTTGTCTCTCCGCCTCTGCATCTGTTAGTTCCTCAGGCTGCAGAGCCCCGAGCTGGCCGGGCAAGCACCTCGGCTGAGACTCAAGAAACTTGCCAAGTGGGACTCCGGGTCCCATAACGAGCTCCCCGCCTGGCCTTGAGCAATGTTCTGTGCCTACAAAATAAGACAACTGCCCCGGATGGGTGTCCTCAAAGAGGACCAGGGGCCCCTGATCTGAGAGACACCTGTGTGCGTGTGCGTGTGCGTGTGCGTGTGGGGAACACATTTCTGAGGCCCTGCCCGGCGCTCGTTAAACCCCTCTGGCAGGCTGAGCAGGGAAATAAAGCCAAACTCAGAACGGATTTAGGGTCTCCCTCATCCCCTCCTCCCAAATCTGCTTTCGAGTCCTACGTCGTCCACGTAATCAGCAGTGAGACCTTGGTCACGTTGCCTCCCCGACCCCTTATCCGCACAACACGATGTGGCATGACCGCCCAGAGCATCATGGGAACGAGACACGTGTGCGAAGGCAGGGACTCTGTGTCTGAAACGCCGTCCTCGCCCTCGTGTCCCCGGATTCAGAGTCCACAGAGGAGAGAGAACGACCAGAAGCACGTCACGTGACAAGGGCAATGTCACGTGATGAGGGCGACATCACCTGACGAGGGCATTGTCACGTGATGAGGGTAATGTCACATGACAAGGGTGATGTCACATGACGAGGGCGGCATCGCCGAACCCAGGAAATGAAACGGCCGCTCTGCTGACGGAAAACCTGGGTCTCGTCCGTGCAGCGCGCATGGGGGTCGTGAGGGAGAAACAGCAGAGACGGGGACTCAAGGAAGAAACGGGGGGAAACAGCATCAACAGGTCAAAGAAACTGTCACCTCTGCATTTAAAGGAAGTGAATTCAGGCAGGAACATGGACGTGGCGGCATTGCTGAAAGAAAGTGAAATGCTCCAACTCGTTTCGCGCTGTCTCGTTTGGGGGGCTCCGGAGTTAATTAACCACATGGCCGAGCACACGGGACCCCTGCCCCCCAGTATCTGGGCCTCTGTGCCATCTCCTTCCCTCTCGTCTGAGCCGGACCTACAGACTCACCCCCGATGAATAACATACAGCAGAAGCAATGAGATGACACAGCCAGGACCGGGTGGTGGCAGAGCTGTGGCCCCCGCCGCAGACGTGCGCATGCACACGCAGACCGCTCACGCCGCGGGGAGCCCGACGTCATGGGTCCCCGTGAGGAACCGGGGCTCACCGCGTAAGGGCCCGAGAGAAACAAAATCTTCACCGGCCCCGAGAACGAGCCCCGGATTCTGGCCTCTCGGACCCTTTCCCTTAAGGGGGAAGCGCCCCTGTACCCCTCGGGGGAGGGGACGCCTGGAGAAATTTGTCACGTGTGACCTGTCTGTGCAAGGCGCCTCCTGCAGCTTCTCGTGTAAGCCCCAGAGCCCCGTGAGTAACGTGGGGTCCCCGCTCTGTACACGGTCACGCTGAGGTGCGGGGCCACCCACGGGTGGCAGAGCCGGGGTTTCCATTCAGATCTGTCTGGCTCTGAAGTCCACACTCTTGCCAGTGTACCTAACAGCCCACCAATGGACAGAGGAGGGGACACGGGGCGGGGGCAGGGGCTTCCGCTGCTGCTCAGAGCTGTCGGGTACCACACCTGTGACTTCCAACCCGCACGCGGCCCCAGCCGGGCAAGCCACTTCTGAGCCCCTGTTTCCTCATCTGTAAAACGAGGTGCTCCCGTTACATACCGGCAGGCTTTGAGTGACAGGTCGCTGTCACCTCGCTGCAAGGCTGAGAAGGCCCACAGCATTGACAAGACAGACCCGCGCAGCATCCGCCACCCACGGGACAGACCACGCCCCGCCACCTCGCAAGCCTCGCCCTCGGGCCCACGTGCTACTGCGGGCCCGGGACGTGGGCCGACGACGGCTTCAGGGAATAGCAGCGACAGCCGGCAGCTCCCTCCCACCAGCCGGTGATGAATAGCAAGGAATGGACACCAGGGAGTATTAGGGCGAGATGATTAATGAATCGAGCAGGCGCTCAAGTTTTAATGAGGCAATGTTTGCTTTCCCGCCTCCGAATTCCGCCGCCCGCCTCCGAGGAGTCTGGCCAAACGGCCCCTCCCCACAGCGAGGCTGAGCTGAATCAGAAACGAGAGATTTCTTCCTTTTCCCCCTTAAGGGGAAAAAACGTCCCTGCCATGAGACATCAAGGAGTAGTAACCTACCAAAGGCCAGAAGCAAGAGCGACAGGTGTCTAAGGGTGCCTGACAGACTCGTCTCAGTGTCTCACGACCCCGGCCAGTGGGCCGTGGGGGTCGTCTGCTGGCTCCTGGGGTCCCAGTGCTGTGCGCTACTGGACGAGGAGGTGTGAGCTGGGAGCAGGCTGAGGGCAGAATGAATGATGGGGACACTGCCGTAGCAGGGGATGCCACTTGGCTCAAACACTGTCTCAGCGCCACTCCAAGCCCATGCTGCGGCCTGAGGCAGGGAGCCTGTCCCCGCAGAAAGCATCTCCGTCACGGGAGGGAACCCCGGGTGCTGCCTTCCTGCTCACGGCCTTTCCCCCACACCGCCCACGGCATTGTGGGTACCTCAGGTTTCAAGGGTGTTGTATGTCCCTCTGTCACGGGACATTGCAGTCACCGTCCCACAGGAAGCTAGTGATTGCCTTTCGAAGGGGAATTCTGTGCTCCAGGGTGCCGGTGGCTGTCACGAGGAGGTGGGCAAGCAGAGGCGTTTGCCCTAAGCCTCCTTCTGCACCCCGCAGAGGGCTATTGCACGGACTTGTCACCAGCATCCCGGCCTCCGCTGTTGGCTGGTGGGCTCCGGCAGGCCCACTGGGCTCCACTTAGCACGGCCCAGGAATCCTGCTTGCGGGGTGGACTCACATGCCTGCTGTTCCACGGTGCTAGGCAGCAAAGACGAGGTTCAAAGTTTTGGGGGGGACTTTACTATAGGCGTGATTGATTGAATAATCAGACACGTGATTGATTCAATGTCCAGGAACCCCCTTCTCCTCCCTGGAGGATAGGTGGCTGAAAAGTCCCAACTCTCCAATCACTTGCTCAATCTTTTTTGGTGATTGGGCGTCATTGGGCATCATCCTAAAGCTGTCACCATCAGCCACCTCGTTAGCACCACAAAGACACTCGCATGGAAAAATTCTAAGGGTGTCTGAAGCTCTGTGACATGAACTGGAGACAGAGACCAGATATACTTTTTATTACACTACACGGACAGATACCATAAGCAGCAAAAATCCAGAAAATAATATCCTCGTATTAATTACGTGCCTGACACATTATCATTTCTAATATCTTTTTATTACTACAATTTGTATTACAACACTTACATTGTTTATAAAAAATAGACGATAACTCAGTCTTTTCTCTATGGTGGTTGCTGAAAATTTTATTTTTAGTAGCTTAGAAAACTTTTTAAGCTTCATAACTCTTTACTGGTAATAGCATATCATTTTTAAAGGTTGTCATCAAATTTGGGAAAAAAATCAGTTTGTTTTTTTTTTTTTAATCAGCGAGCAAAAAGATTTGGAAGAATTTTTCATAGCATCTGACTTGGAGCCTTTCGAACCTAATGAATCAATCACATGCTCCCAGCCTTGGCTGCCCCTGGACACGTATGTCACCGTAGAACTACCGTCCTCTAGAGAAGCCACATGAAGTGAGTCGTAATCTAGTTTCTGGTGGCTGCCGCTTGAGGGCTGTGGCGTCCATTGTCCCAGCCGCGCTCGGAGGCCAGAACCCGCCCCCGATCCCATACACCTGAGCATTTGTGGAGATCTGCAGTTAGTGCCCACGGGGAGGACCGTGCTCATGCCCACGCCACTCCTGACCGCACCCGTGGAAGCGACTGGGGAAGACAAACATATCCCACTAAGAACGAATAAACGTGTCCCCCCTACAGCGCCGCGGTGGATAATGAGAAACTCATATTACCTGGTCCTTGTCCAGGTTCCTGGCACACAGCTCCCAAAACCCCAGGAATTCTGAAGCGACAGGAACAATACAGGTGTCTTTTGTTGTATCAATGAGGTGACTTGGGTTATGGGGATGGGTCTGAATTTAGACCATGAGGTTCTGGGTCTTTCTTCCTTCCTTCCTTCCTTCCTTCCTTCCTTCCTTCCTTCCTTCCTTTCTTTATTTCTTTCTCTCCCTGTGAGTTTGCATTTTCCAGATTATCATATAAAAGGAATCATATGGAATCATTATCATATGAATGGAGCCTTCTGAGCCTGGCTGCTGTCACTTAGCACAAGAGTCCACACACGAGAGTTGGTTCTAACTGCTGAGCAGCGGTCCACAGTAAGGAACGGTGACAGGCTCCCTTGTCCAGTAGCTACACGTCTCCTAGTTTCGGGGTTTAGGTCCCTTAGATCTGAGCGTGAACCTGGTTTGAAGGAGAATCTACGTTGTCGTCTCGAGAAAAAGTGACCCACAAATCACTTTCCCCCTTCCCTCACTCCCTGAGTCCTTCTAAGAGCAGAGGGGACGCTGGGGACACAGGTCCTCATCTGGAGAGTGGAGGACGGGGACACGGGGAGTGGTAGGAGGAGAGAACTTGAAGGTCATGGGCACGGAGGTGGGCCACTCCAGCTGCGTGTGCAGACGGCTCACGCTGTGTCTTTCTTGTCTCCCGTCTCCCGTGTCCCGTTCCCCGCCGCCTGGGTGCGTCCCTGTCCTGAGTATTTCCTACTGTCACCACCAGCGAGCGCTGGCTGGGCTTCCAGCACCGCACAGGACACGACCTCGTCTCTAGGACAATCCCTTTGGTTAACTAACTGCAGACCTCCTTCACCCTTGGGCATCGGGAGTCGAGTTCTCGCCGAGTGCCGCTGTGGCAGTTGAAGCCACAGCCCCCAAACCGCAGCCACTAAAAATAGGCCAGCGTCACCTGGTCTCACTTCGCTCGGTGCACGTCTTCTGCGCTGGATCAGAACACCGAGGTAATTAGCTTTAAAAGCCTCCTTTGCAGGCGGAAGGTGGGTGGGTGGGTGGGCCGCCCGTGGGAGGGCGGGTGCACAGAGAAGGGGAGCGGGTTGAAATGGCAACTGGGGGGGGCGGAGGCGAAGGAAATGGAGCAGTGGGAGCAGAGGAGGTGGGGGACGGAGAACCCAGGGATTCATTCGCCTTGGGTGGGGCATTGGTTCCCGAGGCAGGAAAAACGGCCACAGGCCAAGTGCAAGTGCAGGAGGGCGCGTCTGCGAGCAGACAGGCAGCTCTCCCCCGGGGCGCCCTGCCAGCAGCGCGTGCCCCACAGAACACGGCACGGCCCGTGCACGGCCTTCCGCCCGCCCCGGGCCCCGGGCCCCAGCCCCAGGCTGACATCAGCCTGGCTGCCTCCTCCTTCCTCTCCCCATCGCTGGCCGAGTCCTCCCCACTCTGAATTTCCCTCCTGCTCCTGCCGTCCACCCATCCATCCCCGTCACGCCTCACCTGGACCCTCCAGCAGCCTCCGGGGCCCCCATCCTCCGGGCTCTCCAGCACCCCCATTCCCTCCGCTCCAGTAGCTGAGAGGCTCCCAACCACCCACAGGACCAGAACTTCCTAGACGCCCCGAGTTTGCATTCCGTTCCCATCCCTGTCCCATGTTGACTCTACGCCCTGGAGGGCCAGGAGCGGAAGCTGGGCCTCGGGCACATACGGAGTAAGTTGGTCTTTGGACTTTCCAAAACTCTGAGACTCCGGCATACAGACTTAGAATTCTTTGGACTTCTCTCAAACTTTGGGACACCCAGCAAGGCTGAGCCCACATTCTGCCATGACGGCGCTCTTTGGCTGGCTCCTGTCCTGCCCCCTTCTGAAAAATCTTACACTGCTAGTCGGCTCTGTTTACTTCCGTTACCCTCTTGGCCCTGGACACAATGGCTTTTGAGACCACGACGAAACACTAATTGTGGCAAAGCATTATTCAATGGTGCCCGGCAATCTGGTATTAAACTCTCACCAGGCCTGGGGACACCTGGATGAACAGGGCGCGGTCTCCGTCCCGGTGAACCCCCGGCTTGTGCCAGCTATGAAGTGAGGTGCTGGGGCACAGAGATGGGGTGTCTGCCCCCGTAGGCTCCAAGCAGAGGCTCTGAGACCCGGTGTCCATCGGTGCGGTGCCCAGGTGTGCCTCTCTGCCTCGCCATCAGTTATGGCCGCCTCCCTGCGCCCCACCCAGAACCCCGGGCCTTCTCCACGGCCTCAGGAGCTCATGCTCAATCCCACCCAAGGCCTCGCCTCAGCCTGCGTTTTAGTCTAGTCTAAATTTGCCAAGATTAGGGTCCACGTCACTCACATGCATTGCCCCCCTACTCGACGTTCACGCCTCCCCAACCAAGATTCATTCCACGCACGCGATAGGTGCTCGATAAAGTTTTTAGCGAGGCCAGTTTAGAAACGACCGGAACCCTTCATTCCTCATCAGAAGTCAGGAAAAACAATTCCACGTTTTACGTCCTTCCAGAGAGAACATGCATTGGGGGGAGAGCATAGAATTAAAAGTAAGGCAATCAAACCTTTTCTGATTTGAAATAGTTGAAGGGTGTGGAGGAGTAAGTAGAAATGACTTATGCGCATGATATATAAAAGACTAAATTTGACACTATTTTAAGAGAACTAATTATCTTCCAACTTTCGATTTTGAAGTTTGTTTACTTGAAATAACCTTGGGTTTCAGAGCTTTGGGGTAAAATTGCCAAGTAGGCTTTCTTGTTCTCGGAAGCTCTCCCCACACCCCGCTCCCCCCGCCACACGCCCAAGCCATCTTCATGCGCCCTCACCGTTAGGAGTTGAGTCAGCTGCCCCCACCCTGCCCACGGTCCCCAAAACTCGCACCCCCAACACCCCTTTTGAGCCTGGTCTTTGCTTTACCTAAAAGACAACTTGTTAGCCAATATCCCCTTCTATGAGACCGAGGGTGTCGGGCCCCTTTTCACTGGTTCCCTGGTCAGGACTGCTTTTAACTGAGCGGGCTCCGTGGGAGAATACGGGAATGAAGACGGCATGCATACCGCTTGAAATGACGCAGAGACGCAGTGCCCTCACCGGACAGAAGGACACTGCCGTGGCGAACACTTCTGCCCGTGGGGAGGCCTGGGAGGGGCAGCTGGGGGTGTGCTGGGGCTCAGGTCGGAGCTGCACCCCAGCTCCGGGTGGAAAGGAGCAGCCTCGATTTCAGAAAGGAGTAGCTTTTTGAAAGGAGTAGCTTTCAGAAAGGAGAGTAGCTTTCTGAAAGGAGGAGCTTTCTGAAAGGAGGAGCTTTCTGCAATAAGACCAGCCTGGGTGTATTTTAGTTTTGCCTTATAAAGTTGTTTTTTATTTTTTCCCCTGTGACTTTGTAGCTTAGTGATACACAATTCCTGGACATCTTTTGTTTTATTGCACATTTGTTCTATAATTACTTCGTCCTCTGAAGAAAAAAAAAAGAGTCACAGAATTTTAATTGAAATGATTAGGAAGACATTTTTATCACAAGCTTAGAAAAAAATTTAAATTACACATAATTCTACTGTTCCATCATATGAGTCATTTTCATTCCTATTGTCTTCCAGTCTTTGTGTAGATGCGGATATAATTTACATACCTCAAGATAGAAACTTGTGTTATTTATTGGTCACTTAACATTGAAACAAATATTCTTTTCACAGTGTCAAATAGTTTTAATCGTTATCCTTTGTTATAGCCATGAACTATACTTTGATAAGTTATTTAACCAGTTCTCTATAGCTAGACATAAAAGAAGTTACTAAACTATCTCTTGTTAAATAATGTTTTTTGCTTTTAAGTTTTTAAATGTGGTTGCTTATATTACGGTAGCAAGGAATGCTCTCCAAACGAAACATTGAACTTAGAATACCTGGATCTGTCCCCCAAGGCTGTCCTAAGACAATGTCCTGAACCGGGTGGATAATTTCTTCTCCCACATTTCCAGAGGCTGGAAATCAGAAATCAAGGTGTCAGCAGGACCCCCCCCCCATCCCCAAGCTCTAGGGGAGTGTCCTTGCTCGCCTCTTTCAGCCTCTGGTGGCCCCAGCAATGCCTGGCTGTGGACGCCTCACTCCAGCCTCTGCCTGCATCTTCACGCGGCCAGTTTCTCTGTGTCTCTGTGCGTCCCCCTCTTGTAATGAAACCAGTCCATGCATTCAGAGCTCACCATGTGGGATGATTTTGTTTCAGGAGCCTTAACTCATGACATCTACAAAGATCCCTTTTCTCAATACTCTCATGATCACAGGGGCTGGGGCTGGGACTTGAACATAGCTTTGGGACATTGGGGGAAATACTATTCCAGTCTCTATACCGAAATCTGTGGGATGGTCAGGAACCCGGGGTGCCCACTTCCTGCCCTTTCCGGCCATCATTCTTCACGACAGACTCCCCGAGGGAGAGCAGCGCAAGTCACAGAAACCAAGTGCATCACAGGGCACAGAGTCCCTTCTGGCTGAGAAGGACTCTCTGAGGAAGCAAGGTGGCAGTGAGACCCCTAACACTTGGCTCTTACCATCCCCTGAAGCCACACAAAGGAAGTTCCAGGGAGGGCAGAGATGACCACTCTGCACGGGTCGCGGTTCCAGCTCCCCCGACCCGTGCAGCCTCCTGGCAGAGACGAGTGGGTGCCAGGGACCAAAGGGTAGTCCACCCTGCTCAGAGTGGAACCGAGGGCCACTGAGAGGCCCGGAAGGACCCTTCATGCAGGGTCACTCGGCCCCCTAGTAAACACGACCTAGAAACTTCTTGCAACATAGCTAGGCAGAGAAGCACCCTCTCCCGCTGAGGGCGAGGGTGGTGCCTGGAAGGTGTGGCAGCGGAGGCAGGCGGGTAGGCAGACGACTTCCCTCTGAGGGTGACAGGAACGTGTTGACATGGCAGCCACCCCTGAGTGCTGTTTACTGTGTGTTTTCAAAGTCAGTATTCCATACGCACCTTTTATTAGTTAACAAAGTGGCATCACCAAATTACAGGGGGGAAAAAGAAACAGACGATCACCTCGGCAGACGCCAGAAACACAGACCATGAAATCTGACGTTCGATCCCGGTTTAAAGGAACAAGTTACAAACCAAACCTCAGGGAAGCTGGAACAGAACGAAACTCTCACAGTCTGGTAAAAGGTGGCTACCAGACAGAAACGCCCCCAAACTTCATATCAGAACATTAGAGGCAGTCATACCCACCACAGGGCCACCTCAGAGGTGTCTGCCTGGGCCAGCACTGTCTCGCATAGAAAACATAAATATTAGAAAGCTGCATCATAAGTTACAGACAATTTGCTAGCTACTAAAAATTCAAGAGAATCAACTGGAGAAAGAAGGAAGGAAGGAAGGAAGGAAGGAAGGAAGGAAGGAAGGAAGGAAGGAAGGAAGGAAGGAAGGAAGAGGAAGGAAGGAAGGAAGGAAGGAGGGAGGGAAGGAAAGAAGGAAGGAAGGAAGGAGGGAGGGATGGAAGGAAGGAAGGAAGGAAGGAAGGAAGGAAGGAAGGAAGGAAGGAAGGAAGGAAGGAAAAGATAGACAGATAAAACCATGAGCATCGTGAAAAGAATCCAGTAATTTGGCCCAGATCCATCCATTCAACAAATACTCGATGGATCCCTACTGCACCGTCCTGAGAATTCAGGACCCAGGTGAACATAACAAAGTTTCTCCCTTTGTTGAGCTAACACCCCCATGAGCACAAAATTAACATTGTGACAACGACAGGCAATAACCGATGAGAAACGTGATGGAAACCAAGGATCCAATTCACAATACCCAAAAGACACCAAAAATGCCTATAAATCTGTAAGCCCTAGGGAAAGAACACCTGAAGTGTCACTGGGCTTATGACATCGAATCAATACCCTCACGGCACCTGGCAGCACTGATATTCTTCCCTGCTTCACAGAGGAGAGACCCCGGGGTGCGGGAAGTCGAGCCATCGGCCCCACCATCAGGGGGTGCGAGCTTTCAAGGCCTTGCCCAGCCGCTGGGCGTGCAGCCACTGCGGGCTCCACCCCTGTGAACTCCTCTCTCTGGACAGCAGCAATGCCCTCGCCTCTCCCAGCATCCCTTGTCATGGGTACAATACCGGCTCGGAAGCACTTAGCTCAGGGCCTACAGCAGGTGCACCACGAGTGCTAGTGCCTCCTTTCTCAGCGGGAGAGGACTCCAGCTCCCCACATCGGGCACGTGGGAGAGGGGTGGGTTTGAAACAGCTGGATTTTCTACCATACGGACTTGCTTCGCGATTCACTGAGCCGTTTGATTCGAGGCACGTGAAGCACCGATACATCTGAGCAGCAATTATATTGTGATTAAATCGCAGTGCAGTTTTGCAGGAAGAAGCCACGTTGCCTCTTGGGGGAGGGGACTCGTGGGAAAGGTCCCTTCCGTCCCAGAGGGCGGGGCAAAGGCCGCAAGCGTGGCTCCCCTGGCAGAAGGAACCCTGGTGGACACCTAGGAAGCCGCTTCTCCCTAAATGTTCCTGGGAGCTGACCGTGCCCTCATGTATGCTCAGCACACATTCCATAAAGTTAGGAAAACGCAGAAAAGAAGGAGAAAAATCCCAGTCCTGGCGCCCTGATGTAAGAACTGCTGACGTTTTTCAAATTACAGTGGGCATACAATAATATTATATTAGTTTCAGGTGCACAACACAGTGATTCAATATTTATATACCTTATGATGTGGTCACCACCATCTGCCACCATAAGGAACGCAGTCAATAATATGGTAAGAACGGCTAACATTTTAATCTATTTCCTTCTGGGCTTTTTTTTTTTTTCTTTTAATCCCATTTGCCTGTATTTCTTTCTCTGCATCCGTGTAAGCCTCCAATTCTGTATCTGGTCTCAGTGTGAGTAGAAAAAGCACAGGATTGAAAGCCAGAGTTTAAACTCCAGCCCTTATCACCCAGGGGGCTTTGCAGTGGCTGCCACTTCTGAACTTCAGTTTTCCTATTTATCAAGTGAGATAATAACACACCCGCCAACGAGGGCTTTTTGTCAGAATTGATTAGATAATGTAAGGAAATTGCAGGCATGCGGGAGGCACTCAGTAAGTGGCCTATTCAGGAAGCAGGAAGTCTCTTTAGTTGCAAAGGAAGAGCTTGTCACCCAGGCTCCAGGAAAGGCCACACAGGTAGCCACTCCAGACACACCTGACACTCCTCCCTCACCAGAATCAGGAAAACTCTGCCTGGGGGCCTAAGCTAGAGGTAGCCTCATCCCCTTCCATCTCCAGAGTCCTCCCTCCAACATTATCAAATCTGATTGGTCAGCTCAGCATCCACCTCGAGCCCTCACTCCAGCATAATCAAATCTGATTGGTCAGCTCAGCATCCACCTCGAGCCCTCCCTCCAGCATCATCGAATGAAGGCTCAGCCTTCAAAACGTTCCCCTCACACCCAACATTTTAATATTTAAATTACAAGTAACTTTTGTATTGTTTTGTCTGTATTACCCAACAGCAGGTGGTCACTGTAAAAAAAAAAAAAGCAGAAAATGTAGATATATACAAAAACGGAGATGGAAATGACTACTTTCACCCAAATCTTGACATAATCACCATTAGCAATCACAGGGACTACATTATTTACTGTCTATAGATATATATATTCATACCCTGTGCTTTTAAACAAAAAGCCATCCAAATTACACAAAATTTTAAACGATTTCTTAAAAACTGACCATCACTGTGCATTTACCACCACGTTCTTAATTTTTTTCAGCATTGTTTTAATGGCCATACAACAATCGATGTAAGCATTCTCTTTGTTGTGGGACTGCTTACTTCCAATTTTTTCCACAAACATAAATAACGCTGAAATGACCTCCTTTTTTGAAAAACAAAAATCTTGTACACACACTTTATGATTTCCTCTGGACAATTCCTAGAAGTGGAAGTCTCACTTCTGCATGCATAGACTCAGGTTCTGATGCTCCTTGAACGAGATAATGCAGACGACGCCCCTCGCATGGTGCCTGGCACATGATAAGCATGCGACAAGCTACAGACAATAATACTCTCGCTACACACTGGGCACTGCCCACCGCACTTTGCACACATTGCCTTGAACACCTGTGAACAGGTGATTTTCCGGTCAAGATGGCAGGGCAGATAAACGCTGTGCCCGCCCCCTCTCACGACCACATCAAAATGACAACTAAACTACAGAACAGCCAAAATTAAAAATCGCCTGAAGTCGCGCTGAACAAACGTCCTACAGCTGAGGACGCAGAGCAGAAGCCACCTCAATGCCGGTAGGAGCGGCGGAGACGCAGAACAGCTGGGCCCACAGCTGTGTGCGGTGGTTAAAAATCAGGAGGGATCTCCTGGCTGTGGAGATTCTCCCGGAGGAGCGAGGGGTCCCCAGCCCCACACCGGGCTCCCCACCCAGGGTTCCAGACCCAGTGAAGACTGTGGCCGAGTGAGACGGAAGGCGCTGGAGTCTCAGAGACTCCCCTTAAGGGCCCGCTCACGGACTCACCGCTGACGGAGTCGCTCGCTGAGCTCCCGCGCCGGGGCGGCTGCTCCAGGGACACACGGGGAGGGACTGAGTTGTCTGGCTTCAGAGGAGGGGCAGCTTACCGGACAGAAGAGCCGGCAGAGGCCACTGTTCCTTTGTTGGGCCCTCCCCCGCCTGAGCAGGCGCAGGCGCAGGCGCCGCCATGTTGTCTCCATCACCCTGACCCGTTCGCCCCGCCCAGTGCTCCCCTGAGGCCCCGCCCCTCCCAACGTGGGGCCACCCAGCTGCTTCCCGTGGGCTTCCCATACACATGGCCTGTCGTGGCTTATGCTGCGGACTTTCCTAAAATCTCTCAAAGGTTTACAACCCATAGAAGCAGCATCTGGCCTCGGCGTGCCGCATACCTCTTGCTGAGCAGCCCCAAGCCCGGCACTAGCCACAGCCAGCCTCAGTGTGCGGCTTGGCTTCTCAAGGCACATCCAAACCCACCGTGGGTGGCAGCCAGCTGCAGATTTCCTGGTGGCTCATGCCAGGTGGCCCCAGACAGGGCACAGGATGTGACTGAACTTGGCCTCTGGGAGGGCCCCTCCCAGGAGATCCCAGGGTGGGCATGCCCAGTGGCTGGCTTAAGTCTGAGCCAGAGCATAACCCGGGGCCATATCGAAAGACGACACACCCAAAGTGCAGACTGGGCAGGCACCAGAGCCCTGCTGAAGTGGATCCCGCTCCATAGGGTCAGCCCCTGCACAACAGCGGCCCCACTGTGGTCACCGGCCAGTCCCCACAGCCAACCAGCCGGAGAACCAACCCCTCCCACTGGCATACAAATAGCGACCAAGCCTCAGCTACTACAGGAGGGCACACACAACCCATACAAGGGACACACCTGGAGCTCCCAGCCCAGGTGACCAGGGAGAATATGCCACTTGGTCCCACAGGACACCTACGACATAAGGCCACTCTGCTAAGACCGGAAGACATAGCAGCCCTACCTAATACACAGAAACAAACACAGGGAGGCAGCCAAACTGGGGAGACAAAGAAACATGTCCCAAATAAAAGAACGGAACAAAGCTCCAGAAAAAAAAAATGGAGGCAATCTACCAGATGCAGAGTTCAAAACACTGGTGATAAGGATGCTCAATGAACTTGGGGAAGAGTAGATGAACTTAGTGAGAACTTCAACAAATAAATAGAAGACATAAAAATGGAGGTAGAAAACATTTTAAAAAAACGGTCAGAAATGAAGACGACAATAACTGAAATGAGAAATACCTTAGGAGGAATCAACAGTGGATTAGACGAAGCAGAGAATCAAGTCAGCGATTCAGAAGATAAGGTAGCAGAAAACACCTGATCAGAAGAATTTAAAAAATTGAAGATAGTAAAGGGGCCTTTGGGGCAACATCAAGTGTATCAACATTTTGCATTATAGGGGTACAAGAAGGAGAAGCGAGACAGCAAAACAAAAAAATTAAAAAATATATTTGAAGAAATAATGATGGAAAACTTCCCTAATCTAGCAAAGAAATAAACGTACAAGCCCAGAAAGCACAGAGAGTCCCCAAAAAGACGAACTCTGAGGAGGCCCATACCATAACATGTCATTATTAAAATGCCACCAGTTAAAGACAAGGAGAGAATCTTAAAAGCAGCAAGAGAAAAGCAATTAGTTACCTACAAGGGAGTTCCCATAAGACTGCCAGCTGATCTGTAAACAGAAACTTTGCAGCCAGAAGGGACTGGCAGGAAATATTCAAAGTGATGAAAGCAAAGACCTACAACCAAGATCACTCTACCCAGCAAGGCTATCATTTAGAATTGAAGGACAGATAAAGAGCTTCCCAGACAAGAGAAAGCTAAAGAAGTTCATTACTCCCAAGCCAGTATCACAGGAAATGTTGGAGGAACTTCTTTAAGAAGAAAAAAAATATAATAAAAAATATGAATAATAAAATGGCAATAAGTACATATGAACAATTAGTTCAAATTAAAAAAATTAAATATTCCAATCAAAAGATAAGGTGGCTGAATGGATGAGAAAACAAGACCCTTCCATATGTTGCCTACAAGAGACTCGCCTCAGATCGAAAGACACACACAGACTGAAAGTAAAAGGATGAAAAAAATGTTTCATGAAAATGGAAACAACAAAACAACAACAAAAAAACTCTGGTAGCAATACTTATACCAGACAAAATAGACTTTAAAACAAAGGCTATAACAAGAGACACAGAAGGACCCCGTTATCTCAGTTCTGTGTATTTATCTGAAGAAGCCCAAAGCTCTACTCTGAGGGGACTTGTGAATCCACATGTTCACTGAAGCATTGTTTACAATAGTCAAGATACGGAGGCAACATGAGTGTCCCTCAATGGACAAATGGATAAAGAGGAGGTGGCACAGGTGTACAATGGGCTATCACTTAGCCGTAAAAAAAGAAATGAAATCTTGCCATCTGCAATGACATGGGTGGACCCAGAGGGTATTGTGCTGAGCAGAGTAAGTCAGACAGAGAAAGACAAATACTATACAATTTCATTTGCATATAGAATCTACGGAATGAAATAAACAAACAAATTCATAGATACAGAGAACATTTTGAGGATTGCCAGCCAGATGGGAGCGGGGTTGAGGGGGTGGGTGAAAGAGAGGAAGGGATTAAGAAGTGCAAACTGGTAGTTAGTTATAAAATAATCAGGGCAATGTAATATACAGCCTAGGGAATACAGGCAATAATATTTTAATAACTGTGTATGGTGTCAGATGGGTACTAGATTGATTGATGTGATCACTTTGTAAGTTATATAAATGTCTAATCACTACAATTGTACACCCGAAACTAATATAATATCGTATGTCAACTGTAACTGAAAAATAAAAATAATATTAGACAAAGTACTTGTGAATGACTTAGTGG
>PVKZ01007705.1:0-20845 GCA_004027375.1 Macroglossus sobrinus | reverse complement strand
CACAGAGTGTGCTGCGCGCTCTGTGGCCACGTGTGAAAACAGTCGCGAGCAGAAAGATGGATGGCACTTTTGTTTTTCCTTTTGCTAAATGTTAAGAGCTCCGAATTGTTGACCTTGCCCGCGATGAAAAGTGGCTGCCAGAGTGTGGGATCTGGCAGGAATCGACGCCCTCGATCTGTCCTTTTGTGGCGAACGTAATTAACAGTAGCAAAAAAAAAAAAAAAAACAAAAAAAACAATTTTTCGAATGCATCTCGTGTTATAGAGAGAGCGTTTTGAAAAGGCATCTTGGGAAATAGTCCTCTCGTTTCTGCGACTTTCTGAGGAAAATGAATCCCTTACAGAGACTTTCCTATTTTGTACTTAAAAATCTTGGAAACGACGTCTTAGCCCGCTCAAAACCTTTCAGCAGAAGAGTTTCAGGACACTCTGACCCGTTCGTTAAACATATGAAAAATGTGGCACCTTCTGATCTGTAAATGAAAACAGCGGGAAAGAGAGAAGTGTGTGGGCTGTTCCCACAGATGTCTGTGTGCTGGGTGACGCGAGGAGCCCAGGGTCTGCGGCACAAAAATGACCTCACAAAGTGCTTAATTAACCAAAATGTTAAAAAAATAAAAATGACATACATTCAACCACACTACGCTCCCTAAGTCATTAGTGATCATTGCCTTTACTAAGAGCACAATTTCACCGGGTCCGCCCACCTTTGTCATCGCAGGTGGGGTGCAGAGGAAAAGGCAGGGCCCACACCCGGGCGGATGGACAGAGGGCTTTCTGGTTGCTAAGCAACGCGCTGCAACGCTGCACCTCCGCATAATTCTGCTTCTTGCAGCTGAGGGACTTGAGGGGGGCTCCGGGAGCCTGTGCGTGTGTGTGTGTGTGTGTGTGTGTGTGTGTGTGTGTGCACATGTGTGCGCGCGTGTGCAGGTGTGTGTGCGTGTGTGTGTGCGCGTGTGTGCGCGTGTGTGTGCACGTGTGCGTGTGTGTGCGTGTATGCGCATGTGTGCAGGTGTGTGTGCAGGTGTGTGCACAGATGTGTGTGCGCGTGCATGTGTGTATGTGTGTGCACTTGTGTGCATGCATGTGTGTGCGCGCGCGCATGTGTGCAGGTGTGTGTGTATGTGTGTGCATGTGTGTGCATGTGTGTGCGCGCGTGTGTGCACGTGTGTGTGCAGGTGTGTGCAGGTGTGTGTGCATGTGTGCACATGTGCATGTGTGTTTGTTCACGTGTGTGCAGGTGTGTGCATGTGTGTGCGCATGTGTGTGCACAGGTGTGTGCATGTGTGTGGCGTGCATGTGTGTGTATGTGTGTGCACTTGTGTGCATGCATGCACGTGTGCGCGTGTGCGTCCGTGTATGCGCGCATGTGTTCATGTGTGCAAGTGTGTGCACAGGTGTGCATGTGTGTGCACGTGTGTGTGAGCGTGTGTCCTGGGTAGCTCATGCAGGCTGCCTTTTACAGGCTTTAAGCAACAAGCCCCCATAATAAACGACCGTGCCGGAGTGAATACTCGGTGAACAGCGTGGTTTACCAACAATCAGGGGCCCAGATCTCAAAACAAGACGGTCCCACAGAAGGGGGGCCTCGACCCTCACAGCGCTGCGTAAGGCACGTGCTTTGTTAAAACACAGTCCTAATTCTCCGTCTTTAAAAAGCCGTGAACAGTTCGGGGTGTTTGGGTCCAGAAGGCAGAGTTTCTTAATTGGATGTGAACACCGCTCAGCTTGACGTAGCGGACCGTCCCTTCCGAGACAGCTCGACTGAGAAGGACAGGATGAATCGAGGTTCTCGCCTGTGTGTTTGTCCACCTGAGAGTCTGCTGGAGACATCGGCATGAGTCAGATGAACGCACTTCGTCAGGTTGTCAACGGAAGCCAGCCGGCGCCTCTGTTTTGCCAACGTTTCTGTGTTTCTTAGAAACTTTGTCGGTTCGAAAGAAAAAAAGTCTCTGTTTCCTAGCTCCTCCTTTAAACTGCGGTCGGCGGCCGGAGAAGCCACACGCTCCTGCCCGTGCCCCGGCCCTCACGGCAGTGCGCGGACGTGTGGCTCCGGCTCTCTGCGCGTGCGGGGTGGTTCGGGGTGTGTTCACATACAGTGCAGCGGGATCCAGAGCTCAGGCACGGATTTCCGTCACCCACCGCGTCTGAGGCCAATGCAGCGTGTTTTTAAATATGTTTCCGTCGACGCAGCTTCCCACACCACACTGAGGTGCTGGGAGCCTGAGAGAGAGAGGTGTTTCCTTCCTTCCTTCCTGTCTCTTTCCTACCTTCCTTCCTTCCTTTCTTCCTTCCTTCCTTCCTTCCTTTCTTCCTTCCTTCCTTCCTTCCTTTCTCTCTTTCCTTCTTTCCTTCCTTCCCTCCTTCCTTCCTTCCTCTCTCTTTCCTACCTTCCTTCCTTCCTTTTCTCCCTTCCTTCTTCCTTCCTTCCTTTCTTCTTTCCTTCCTTCCTTCCTTCTTTCCTTCCTTCTTTCCTTTCTTCCTTCCTTCCTTCCTTCTTTCCTTCCTTCTTTCCTTCCTTCCTTCCTTCCTTCTTTCCTTCCTTCCTTCCTTCCTTCCTTCCTTCCTTCCTTCCTTCCTCCCATGGACTCACCACCAAGAAGTATTTATAATCCCTTTTAAAGCACCATGAAATCATTAAAGCATCATAGACCAACACTACTGGCCTTCTAAAATCATCTATTTGACTCTCATCCAAAAACTGAATAATTTTTAAAATTAAAGTTGGAGGAAAAAGTGCAGAGAACGAAGGAATGTGCAGTGTGCATTTAGGTGCTTGGCAATGTCAGTCGCCCACCCAGCTGAAACTGCGATTCATCTTCCTCCCTCCTCCCCAGCGTTCGCCGTTCCCCACTGGGAGAGGATCGGGTGAGACGCCGCGGTTTCATGCCTTGACGCCTTTCCATCCATCCGAAGGCGTGGGGAGCAGGGCGTAAACGTGTTCGCACTTGTGTCAGCTTTAACGTCTCCGGTTTTATCTGTAAAACGACCCGGCTGAATGAGTCATCTCCTGTTACTCTCCAGCCACCCGTGACTTAGTCCATCCCCGAGCTCTGAAAAATTTTCATAAGGTCTATGGAGGTTTAGGGAAGAGAAATCGATATAAGAAAAAGCAATAATTAAGAGAGAAATAAAACCAGGTCAGGTGTGAGCTTCTTTGGAAGACACGTGCGCGCACGCAGACTGAAAACCAAGTTCCAAACGGGCCTGCCCGTTTACACGGAACCACGCACCCCCGCGGGGCAGCGAGCTGGGTCCGGAGGTGTTTAGTCCGTTCAGCCGAAGTCAGCCATCGATCGATCAGCTCTGATGAAGCAGAACGCGCCCCTCCCAGCCTCCGAGCCCGCAGAGTCTGAGCGACCGACTGGTGGAGGGCGGTCCACAGCGGAGGTGGCTGTCCTCGACCCAGGAGGGAACGCGGTGAAACGCACCATCCTATCCGGAGAAGCGGCGAGGACTCGGGGAGGGGGACGGGGCGGTGCCGACCGCAGCCCCGCTCCCTGATGGGGTCCTCTGGCACTGTCCCCGAGCCGCCCCTCCCCCCTCCAGCACGGGGCTCCTCCTGGCCTCCTACACTCTCGTCCCCAACACTCTCTCCTTTGGGTGGAGAGCAAGCTTTATGGGCGTGAGAAGCACAGTAACTATTGACAGTGGCCACGAGGAGGCCGGGGTTTCCCTCCCGACGATCCTTGCTGGCACAGGAAGTCCCTAAGTCACGGGGGGTGCCAGGTGCTCTCTACGCGTGCTCCCCAGAGGGGGCCTGGCAATACTTCTCTACCCCGTGTGTTTCTCCAGCTTCACCGTTGCCTGTTTATGGTCATAGTTTAAAGACCAGAGGACGGGAGAGGTTGAGGCAAAAGCATTGCTACTTTCTCATTTTTGGAAAAGACGAAGATACGAGTGCCCATCAGAAACACCACTGTCCTTTCATTTTTATTTTTTCATTTTTTTAATTTTTTTTAATTCATGGACCGGAACTTGCCCCAGCTGCGTGACAAAGAGGAAATGTGCAGGGGAAGCCGGCAAGGATGGCTCGGCTTCCCACGCCTGTTTTATTCTCCCAAGCATCGATTTTTTCGTCCACTTCCTTCGAATGCAGCCTTCCTTCCTCTGCTTAATGATTAAGTCATTGAATTAAAAAAAAATAGCAATATCAGAGAGAGCTGGTTAAGAGACCTTCTCCACCAGGCCCCTGTTCCTCATCTGTCAAGCTCTGTCACTCTTCGAGCGAGCAATGTCAGGGCTCCTTGAGGACTTTGGCTCAAGTCACCAGCAGGTGCCCGTTTGCCACTGGGCTCTGCCCGGGCACAAGTCCCAGTACAGACAGTGGCTGCAGCAGGTAACAGCAGCCCACGACGCCCCCAGAGAGAGTTTTCACGCTACGGAAAGCCACCTCCTCGTCCCTAAAAATGTCCCCTTTGTGCTCATTGGTGTCCTTCGGCCGTGGGTGACGACGCCTCATCTTTCACGATGACCGATGACACTTTAAAAGGCCAACACTGCCATGTGATGAACTCACGTCCAGTGGAAACGACCGACGACTCATTCTCTCCTGGGAACAGATGTTGATGGAGGCGAGGTAAGCAGGTGCCTGCCTCGGGCGCCTGCAGGGACCCAGCGGGAGAGGCCCAGTGGAGGCAGGGGGACAGGGCAGGGGGACAGGGGTGGCATGGCTGGAGCCGGCGAGGTGAGTGTCACTAACTGCAAATACGTGTTGAGCAATTATTGTGGTCAGACGCCACTTAAGGCCTGAACACGCATAAAAGTGTGTTTACAGTTAGCAATGGCGTACTGCACACCTGTAAACGCTTCAGATGATACATTTGCTATCATGTGTGGAAGGGGGTCTCCTGAAGGCAGCATGTGTGGGGGGGTCTTCTTATCCATTCAGCCACCCTGCGTCTTTTGAGTGGAGGGTTTGATCCATTTACATTTAAAGTAATTGTTGATAGATGTGTAGTAACTGGCATGTTATTCATATTTTTATCATTTTTTTCTTCTTGATCTTAGAGGAAAAGCTTTCGGTTTTTTGCCATTACGTATGATACTGGCTTGTGGGTCTATCGTATACGGTGTTTATTACCTTGAGGTACTTCTACACCTGTTTTATTACATTTGGTGATTTGCATATGTTAAACCATCCTCATGCCCTTGGAATGAACCCTGCTTGATTGTGGCATCTCATCTTTTTCATGTATTGTCGTGTTGGATTTGCTAGTATTTTGTTGGCAGTGTTTTAGCATCTGTATCCATCTGAGATATTGGTCCAGAGTGTTCTTCTCGTGTGTGTTATCCTCGTCAAGTTTTGGTACCAGGGTCAAGTTGGCCTCCAAAAATGAGTTAGGTCGTAGTGTCCCTTCCTTTTTTTGTTTTTTGTTTTTTTTTGGAGGCGTTTGAGAAGGCTAGGTGTTAAATTATCTTTGAATGTTTGGTGGAACTCACTGGTGAAGCCACCTGGTCCTGGACTTTTAATTTGGGGGGAGGTTTTCGATGATCATTTTCATTTCTTACTGCTGGTTGGTCCAGTTAGGTGTCCCAGTTCTTCCCTATTCAGTCCAGGAGGTTGTATATTTCTCAGAACTCGCCCATTTCTTCTAGGTTATGGAACTTGGTGGTACACAGCCTTTCAGAGTATTCTCGTGCGATGCTTTGCATTTTTGTGGCGTCTGCCGTGACTTTCTCGGTTCTGACTGACATAGCAGAAGAAGGACCATTTCAGCAAGTCACTAAAAGTGACGGAAGACGCGGGAACAGCTCCAACCTTCTGGGTTAGTTAAAGATAAGAAATCAACTATTTATACCTTTGCGACAGGGATACTTTTTCTCTTGGGATGAATTTTACACACTGCAACCGGCATCTTGGCGTTCTGTGGACTGGGGGACTCAAAACCGTTTTTTGCCGTGGGAGGAGCAGGACAGCCATGCGATGCGGTTCAAACGTTGAGCGAACTCTGTTCCAGCTGGAAGCGCAGGGCCCCGAGGCAAGAACTGTCCTTTCCGTTTCCGTAGCCACAGCACTGCCCGCAGCGCCAGGCAGGTGGCAGGCGATCGAGAAATACTGGTCAACTCGTTGATGGATCACAGATGAACGGATGGGGGAAGCTGGCTGGCTAACACGCCAGTCTCGAGCAGGTGTCACGCCCTTAGGTGTCCGCAGGGCGTAGAAGGTGAGCTGAACAGGTGAGGTGGATGGCGTGTGGGAAAAATGAACTGCCCAAAATATATTCAGCCGTTCTCTGTTCTCCCGGATGTGTAGCTTTAAGGTCAGAAGAGAATCACGTGCCATAGTAGAGTTTTTATTATCAAAGTGAAATTGAAAATTAAATATCTCTTTGAGTGTGTAAAACGTTACACCTTTTGATTTATACTTCACGTATTTTTATTTAGTTTTGCGTTGGATTAAGACATAGAAACCTGACAGTTTAAGGTTTTTTGTTCTGTTCTGTTTTGGGACAAAGTTGACAATGTCAAGTCTGGAGTTTTATGCTCAACTTTAAATCCTATAACAGGCAGTGACATTTAGCTTATTTCGTTTCATAATGAAAAAGAGCTTTTCACAAATGCAGGGATTCTAAATGTGGATGGATTCTTGCACAGGGATTTTTTCTCTTTTTTTTTTTTTAAGTTAACGTAACCACTCTCGAGACATTTGTAACATTCTGTTTTTCCAGCATCATCCCATCTACTCTCCATTGCAATGTGATGACTTCCCCTTGTAGCCCGTATCCAAATTATAAATATTAAATCATAATGAACTGACAATGTTAGCTCACTTCATAAGGTTTGAAACCTGAGGATTTTTTTTTTTTTTTTTACTTTTGTTGCCATTCGGCTTCACACCTGTGGTTTGGGAAATATTTCACCGCCGTTTCGGGGACCAGATTTCAGAGAAATAAACTGGGGCGCGTCGCTCCTCGTGAAATGACACGTGAACGGCTCCGTAGCTCGAACTTCCTGGGCTGGGTTCCTGCCAGCCTGAAAGGCTACATTGCTCTCACTCTCTGCTGCTGAGACGTGGTGATATTTTTCTCCGGATTGCATCCATATGTCTATTTTTTTTTTCCCAAAAAAAGTAATGAAAAATCTTTTTGTCCCTCTGACAAATCTGATTTCCTTGACCTCTCTATTCTATTTTGAGTCCAACAGACCCAAACTCTCTGTGGCTTCGGGCCTCGGGGCAGACGGGGTCATGGTGTCATGTGTTCCAAAGTTTCTTTCGGTAGACATCCTTCCCGGGTGAACCAGCCGACACACGACCGGACACAACGCTCTCACCGAGTGTTACCATCTCAGGCTTGAGTGCGCGGCCCATGCGGCACTCACTGTGACCCCTCCAGGAGCCGTGTCTGCTCTCCCGCTTGCCAGTTTGGACCAGGCCACCTTTCTCCACACAGGACGAGATGTCCTGTCGGGCCACGTGTAGCTGTCATGGGATGGCATCCAGAAGGGATGCTCTTTCCTGGATCCAGGCTCAGTAGGACTATGGATCTAGGCTCAGTAAGACTATGGATCTAGGCTCAGTAAGACTATAGATCTGGGCTCAGTAGGACTATGGATCCGGGCTCACTAGGACTGTGGATCCAGGCTCAGTAGGACTATGGATCTAGGCTCAGTAAGACTATGGATCCAGGCTCAGTAGGACTATGGATCCAGGCTCAGTAGGACCATGCATTCAGGCTCGGTAGGACTATGGATCCTGGCTCAGTAGGACTATGGATCCAGGATCAATAAGACTATGGATCCAGGCTCAGTAGGACTATGGATCCAGGCTCAGTAGGACTACCCCCCATTTTATTCTCCTTACATCTTATTTCACTGCCAGGCAGTTCCTAGCCCATAACTTCATCTTCCGTCTTCCGTAAGAGCATGTAGATCCTAACCATCTGAAGCAGCGTCTCCGAGGCAGGCCCTGGGCGGCAGTGTTTTTCTTACAGCTCCTTAACGCTCAGGCGAAGGACCAGCGCCCCAGGCCTGCTCCTGCCTGTGTGTGCTCGCGGAAACAGAAGCAGAAATGTTCAGAGAGGCCTTATTTGCAACGGCAAAAGATAAAAATAAAACAAAATGCGACTGAGATGGACAGCGCCAGGAACATGGAGATGTAAGTCACGGCATATTCATGAAGGACAGGAAATGCTATGCGTCAGTTAAAATAAATTAACCAACACGGACAAATCCCCCAAACGCACCTACGCACAGTGAGTTAGGGGAAGACGTGTACAGTACAGTCGTATTTATAAAAACACACACGAAAAGAGGCCACACCATAAGTAATTGATGGATGGATACATACATGTGCAAGTAATTTAAAAAATTTTTTAATTCCTGGATGGTCAACGCCAGTTGCTTGAAAGCGGTGATTTCTCGAAAGGCGGAGGTTCAAGGTCGAGGAACGCAGAAGCCGCAGCCTCACCTCTCACGCCGGGCGCTTTGTGTAGACGTCACGTTAATCAGAGCTCACTTTCGGTACTTCCCCGTATCCTCAAAACCTCCTGTCCTGAAACAGACAGACGGTGACACCACTGTGTTCTCGGAGCTTCATGGTCGTTTCTGTCCATCTTCTAGGCTTCCCGTGGTTTGTGACAACTACTGTCTTCACTCGCTTTCGCCTCTTCCTCGGTAACTGAGAATACAAAGGCGTCCCGAGACCCAGCCGGGCTGCTTAGCACAACCTGGCTCAGACACCGTTGAATCTTAAATTCTTCCGTGCTCAGAAAGGTTTAAATACCGTTTTGATCTCTGTGCTCAAGACTCATCCACTGATCCACTGGCTTGTGTATTCCACGAGTATCTGTTGAACACACTTAAAAAGTCAGGGGGTGGGTAGAATTTTATTCCGGAACACAGTTTTTTCATCCTGTTCCTCAGCCCCTTCACTCCCCGTCAGGTTTAGAAACGAGTATCACTCTCACTGGGTTTGCGGCAGGTCGATCTCAAATGGCTCAGAGCATTTCGTGGTTCGAACATCTTTCATTTTTCCATTCTCGTCCATTGCACGATACGGGGTGTAAGTTCCCCACAGGGCGCTGACTGAGCGATCGGAACCGGAAGACGCGGGACCGAGTGACACAGAAAGGGACGGACAGGTGGAAAGCAGGCCGGCACTCACGATCCCTCCGCGGAGGACGAAGCTCAGGCATACTGAACCCCCAGAGACGCTCAGGGGTCCGTTACGATTGATAACCCTTCAGATTTCCTGAGGATCTGGATGACGTCTGTCCTCTGTCCTCTGTCCTCACTCACACGCCCAAGCCATTATCCCGGTTTCCACTTAGCAACGGTTTTCTGTCTCACGTTGTGGGTGCTTAGCATCTTCCCGCCGATTGAAGACATTTGAGTTATTGGCTGTTATTCTGCCCTTTCCTATTTTCCCGTCTGCTTAGCTCTCAGCTGGCTGCGAGGGCCTCCCTTCCACATGTCTTTAGCTTTTACAAATACGTAGAAAAGAAAATAAAAGAAACAATTATTGTTTTAAAAAATCAGATTTCATTTATTCCCCAAATTCTTCATTAAATTCTCCCACTTGCCCTGCAAAAAAAGAAAAAAGAAAAGAAAAAAGAAAAAGAAAGAAAGAAAGAAAAAGAAAAAAAGAAAAAAAAAGAAGAACAAAAAAATCCACACGATAAGCCATAAGAGCCTTTATAGAGAGAGTTTGTGTTGTCTCCCCATGGCTTAGTAAGATAGATAAGCACAAATTAGACAGAACCCGTGAAATGACAGTTTTATGAGGGGCGAGAGATGATTCAAGCCGAAGACTTAACTTTTCACTCACGTGTGAGAGAAACAGAACTTCTCGGGATTAAAACTGGCTGGAGAGAAATGTCACATCAGCATGTGCAAAGTGACGCGGGACAGCTGGCTAGAAGCCGCAGCTCAGACAGAAGCCAGCCGCATCTCCTCTCCGGGGAGCCGGCCCCGCAGCCCCGCTTACGAACGCACGAACGGGGCTCTCTGCTTCCCGGTTCTGCCGGGAGCAACGGCGAGCATTCAGGCGCCAGCCACCACTGTGCCCAGCGAGGGGACAGCCTCACCGTTTCCTTGTGGACGGCCCGGAAGTGGGGGTCCCGTGGGAGGACGCGCTGTGACCGTGTCAGGTTGGCCTGGGCAAAGAGCGGGGTGCCCTCTGGGGTCCGGGGAGGAGGGCGCAGGTGGGGTGATGGCTCGGCCTGCACGTTGTCCAGACTCCGTCACCCAGCGGAGGTAACTGCAGGTGACCCGGCGCTCAGGCCAGCCCCGGGTCCGGAGCCTGGGGACAGGCAGTGCCAGCTCCTCCCGAGTCACATTACGACCACAACCTCTGAGTTCCGCTGAAAGCCACAGCCACTCGTCCCAGCCCTGGGAGATCTCCAGTATTAGGTGAGCAATATGAAGTCCCCCCAAATGTGCCATCCCGTGAAAGCAGTGGCTGACTCCCGTTCCTTTCCCCACACCCCCTGGCAGAACGCAGTCACAGCAAACGCTCAGTCAGTGCTCCTTAAATGAATGGCCCCCCTCGGCTCCCCTGCCCAGGGCCCAGAGGCCCAGAGGGAGGGGGCCGCCACCAGCCTGGCGGAGGAGGGAGCTCCCGGCTGAGCAAGGCCTGGCGGGCTCCGCCTGCAGCCACCAACCTCAGCAGAGGAGAATACGCTTTGGGAAAAATGGATGAGTGGAGGGCAGAGAGCTCACCATGCCGGGCAGCTCCTTGACCAAAATGCCCCTGGGGTGGGGGGAACTCAAGGAACGCCGAGTCTGGGACTCACCGAGGCCGGAAGTGACCCCACGCCAGGCCAGATGGGGTCGGAGGCCAGTGTCCTTCGGGGTTAGGATGACCACAGGACTGGGCAGAGAGGATGTGACTTCCAGGCCCCTCCAGGGCTGGCTAGGGGGCCTGGCTGTCCCCAGAGCAGCTCCTTCCGCGAGCCTCGGGATGCGGGTCCCCACCCGCCTGCAGTGTGGATGGATGAGGGGCTCGAACCAGGAGAGAGAGCAGGTGTCTCCTAGCGGTGATGAGCGCTCTGTGCTCACCCTTTCTCTTTCCGCGAGCTGCTGGTTAGGGACCGCGTGTCCATCTGGGACCCCTTGTCCCTGCTGGGGCCACATTCTTTCTCAGCACATCCGTTTAATCCTGTTTGTTTGTTTTTTGTTTGTTTGTTTTGTTTTGTTTTTGTTTGTTTGTTTGTTTGTTTGTTTTTGGTCCACGGCTGAGCCAAAGCCACGTCTGCTTTGCTGTCATCCCTTCCGGTGGCTGTCGACATCAGTCTGGGGCGAAACCTTCACTTCTGATACACTCGGTTTTCAAACACGCCCTCCGCGGCGGCCCCAACGCTACCAGACTTGTTGGCCCAGCAGCGCCTGCGGGTCCATGAGTGTCCCTCCCAGACGCGCCGTGCCCGACAGCGACCGCCGGCAGCAGGGGACACGGCGAGTTCACGTGCGATTTTTACCTGATGGGACACAAACCGCAGGCCGTCTCTTTCAGGAGTGTGACTCGTGCCGCGGGAGTGCTTTTAAGGGATGCTATTTAGGGAACGGGACGCATCTGCTTTTGGATTCTGACCGATTATGAGTTCACCCCGCTGATCTTAGATTTTAGATACTTCTCTGTTAAAAAAAAACAACAACAAATTTTGAGCTGTGTTTATGATGAATCAAGGACTGGCCACCGCTGTGCTCCGAGCTGGAAGGACACACACAGAGCACAGGGACGCGAGTCACACAGTGTATTACACCCCGAGAACCGGCATTAAAATGCACGTTAATTTTTGCAGCTCTTAAATGCTCGGTGGCTGCGGAGCTGTCTCCATGCCGTAATTGAAATAGCTCTTCAGATGCAATTTAGTTCCTGATTGGGTTTTAAGTATGTTTGAAAGCTAACAGCTCCGATGGAAAGACCCTTGAGTTTTAAATAGGGGCACAGATGCTGTAGGCTCATTAGGGCCCTGGAAACCCTGTTTATTTCCTCCTGGGAAGGGGTGTGGGCCCCCCCTCCAAAGGCCAAGACACGGTTCACTGCTCAGGAGACCACAGGGCTGGTTTGACATTACATCGGAGCTCATGGCTAAGGAGGGGTTACTCTCCTTAACCAGATGTTTCATTAACTCTACCCCCTCACTCACTCACACAGCCCACGCTGTCCACACTTGCTTTTTATGACTCCTGGTTTTCCGTCAGTTTCGAGAAATGCCAGGTAGGGAAAGAAGCAGCAAAACCAAAACCGCGAGTCCATTCTTGGATCGGCCGGCAGGTGAGCGTCCGTCTACAGGTGAGAGTGAAGAGAGGTTCCCACAAAACACCCTGATCAGGCAGAGAAGTGGCCCATGGATTTATTTGGGGGGGCAATGGCGGGCAGCGAAAGGGTACTGCAAGGCGGCTGTGTCCCCATAGGGACTTGACACGCAGCAACTTCAAGATAAAGAAGTTAGCGTGGAATTCTCAGCGGGGGGTGGGTTGTCTCCCGGTGTCAGCAAGGCAGGTTTGAGCTGGCCGATGGGAGTGACAGTGCGTGCAGGAGGAAACACGGAGATCACGTGAGCTGCACCCCTAAATGTCTAACTAACCGAGGGACGGTGGTCCAGGGGTCTCAGTTCTTGGTTTCTTAATGTTCTTCTTGGGCAAACGGTGTTGCTGACGCTTTGGCAGGGCGCTGTGAAGCGGACGCACAGAGCATTCCTGCTCGCAAACCACAGGTGGCTGCTAAAGACGCAGGCCTGGGCGAGGGTGCTTGCGAGCCCGTCAGGAGGGAACCCACAAAAGCCTTTGGGGTCCTTTGGTGACCTGTGTCTAACCAGGCCGATGGCAGGCAGGAAAAGCTCCAGATGCAAAGATGGCTTCGTGGCATTCTACGAGCTCTGCTCCTACCCCAGAGGAAGGTCGGAAAGGTAAATTTTAAGTTATGAGAAAATCTACCCAGAGTTCTCTCTTCTTGAGGGGAAAAAACCAACCAAACAAACAAACAAACAAACAAGCAAAAACAAAACAAACAAAAAAAACCATGGCTGGAGACAGAGCCACAGCTCGGCGGATAATAGCAAAAGCATCCATTATTCCTTGTGTGCCTAACTGTGGGCTAACCAGCTCCATACTTTATACTCATTTTCAGAAAAACATATGTATATAGACACGTCCTTCTATAAACGAGAAAACTGAGCTCTCAGACGTTAAGCACAGGGCTCGAGTCCACACAGTAAGTGGCAGCAACGTACATGTTCTAAGAGGACTTTTCCAGCTTGGAGAATATCGCGTGTAACTGCACAGACGGTTCAGCCCTCACTGCAAACCATACCTCGTTATGCTTCGCTCTAATCTCCGCGGAAAGTCACATGTCGTTAAGAAAATCCATCCAGGTGTGAAGAAGCGTGCGGGGAAGAGATGGCGGGTGACAGGCTTTCTCCTTCCTGCTCCCGACGGGGACCCACAAGGTCTGGTGTAGTCGCTTCATGGAAAGAAAGGTGCGCAACGGAAAACGCGTCCCAAGTCCCCGAAAAGACTCGCCGCTGAGCAGGGATCTCACGAAGAGACATGGGAACGGGTCCCCTGCAAGCGACGGGATCGTCTGATTCTCACACGCGAAGTGACGCTGCCGGCCTCTGAATCAGGTACATAGAGACGCCAAGAGCACCTCTCCCTAAAAACCTCGACACAGCTCTGAAAGCAGAGCACGCCACAGTCTCCTTTCTTTGTGAATATACGGACGGCTCTCAGAGAATGAATTTTAAACACGATTCTCCCGATATGTCGGTTTGAGGTCGCCCTCTCCGGCCAAAAGTCCTCCAGCCAGAACGCCTTCTCTCTCATCTCGTGAGACAAGGTTTGCAAGCTTCAAAAAACGAAACAAAACAAAACAAAACAAAAAAAGCAGCAGGAAAACAGAGACGACAGGGTAGCAAGCAGAAAGGGTGAGGATGAGGAGGCTGCGGGATCTTTATGAAAAGCAAATCTTGCCTTTTGTGACAGAAACTCAGACCCCTTGACAGACAGAAGCAGATGGTCACGCAGGGTAACATATCCCAGGAGGCGGCTGAGAAGAAGTGACAGGGGATGCTCTGAACTGTGGCGCCACGTGGAACACGGTGCCCTCCCTCTGGGTCACCACCCTGTGTCATCTGCGAGTCGCCGACACAACGCTGGGATCCCGCAGAACGCCCTTCCTGTCCCCAGCCGTCCCCGGAGCCCGACGAGGGTGGGGACGCCTCACGGAGCGGAGTGGGGCAGGGGGGAGGTGGAGGCCGAACCGGCGAGCCCTGCCGAGGAAGGGGACAGGGAGGGGACAGGGGCGACACCAGATGACTACCGTCAGGATTTGGGTTCTGAGGATCCCGGGAAGCCCGTGTCTCATGCACGGCGGGGACTCGTGGTTCTGGACCACAGCGTCTCAAAGGTTTACACGCTGCGCGTGTAGCTAGAACAGATCCTTGCAGCCAGATGGACACGCGGGTGTTAAAAAGAGAGAGGGACAGGGGACAAAGAGGAACGGAAGAGCAGGGAAAGGGGCAGACACCATGGACACCCAAATGACACCGCGCCGAGCCCTGCCTGCCGCCAGCTCCAGAAGTTTCCGGGGGAGACGCGTGCCTTTAATTGTGTTTCCCGCCTTCAGTTCAGGATTCTTTCATTTCTGATGATGCTGAAGTCTCTCCCCGCTGTTTAAAGGAGCAGGGAGCCACCTTGGATTCCGTCGGCTGGGGACTCGTCCGTCCGTCCGTCAGGATTCCGGACGCAGCCTCCACGCCTGCTGGATTTCTCCTCGAGGACTCGGGCCCTGGCTGGGTGCGTGGCAAGTGTCACCGTGACTCAGGAAGCGAGTCCAAACGAGACGAGACGTCTAGACATGTTTCTCCTGCCCGATGAAGGGTCTAATGAGCCGTCAGGCCAGCTCCTTCTGCATCCGCGCGCTCACTCCTTGCTCCAAAATTACTTGCCCTTGAATTAGCGATAATTATTTTGATCTCCCCGGATGTCTTATTACGCAACATTATTCTTACCGATGGGAGCAGGAGTGGTGGTGGGGTGATGCTATCCCGATATCTGTGTCTAAGGGCGTCTTCTGGGCGCTCAGGAAGAGGACGCCAGGGATGGCAGCGCCACCCGCGTTGTGACGTGTGGACGTCACCGTGTAATTCCTCACGAGTCCCGGAAAAAACCATTGAGGCAGTCGATGAGAGCATAAACTGTTTACAATGATGTGTTATCTATGCGTGTGTGTGTGTGTATGCGTGTGAGCGTCTCTGTGTGTGCATTTGAGTGTGCGTGTATGTGCATGCGTGTACGTGTGTGCACGTGTCTGTGTGCATGTGAGTATGCATGAGTGTGCATGTGTCGGTGTGTGCATGTGTCTGTGTGCGTGCACCCGTGTGAGTGTACGTGAAAGTGTATGCGAGAGTGTGTGTGAGTATCCGTGCACGTGTACGAGTGTGTGTATGCATGTGTCTGTGTGTGCATGTCAGTGTGCGTGTGTGTGAGTGTGCACGTGAGTGTGTGTGAGCGTGCGTGTGCGTGTACTGCGTGAGTGTGCACGCGTGTGAATGTGAGTGTGTGTGAGTGTGCGTGCGTGTGAGTGTTCGGGGACTGTGGGCGGAGGAGACATCTGTTTACTGTCACCCCGGGTCGCCACGTTGAGAAGGCAGGGTGGCCTGTCCCCCCTTCCACCCTTTGTCGTGTCACATGACTTCTCACTGTGTGGGGCTGGCCTGCCCCATCTCCTCTCTCCTTGTCCCCCTCGCTGGGCCGCCGGGCGCGCCGATGGCGTTGCTGACACAGGACACCGCACCCGCCCTCACTTCCCCTCTTCCCTATGCGGGGACGTTCCTGTCAGTGGCACCCTGGCCAGGCCCGCGGCTGCATGCTGTCCCAGACGACACCCAAATGCTCATGGCTCCCTAAAACACACGACTTGGGCTTTGGTCTTGGTTTGATTTGGGCATAATGTAATTAGTAATCATTATAGAAGTAGTAAGACACTTCATAAAAACGCCTACCAGGTGTAAAAACGTAACAGAGGTCTCCTTCACGGCTGTCCCCATTTCCATGAGGTGACGACTGCTGGTAATTTCTCATGTGGCTTTCCAGAAATACATTCACTTCTTTACAAGCACGTACGTAAGGGAATGCATACATAGCTCCGAAAATAACACACAAATGGACTGACTTATGGGGTACACAGCTTGATCTTTCCTTTAAAAACACACACATAACTTTTGACTCATCGATAAAAACTATATACGCAGATACATGTGCAAAAACTTCATTGCAATTAATTCATTGACTGTTAAGAGCAAAAGACGAGAAACAACCCAAACGTTCATCAATGAGCTAAATTAATCGCACCACGTAAAACGGATCACCACACAGCATTAACAAAATTATACACGCCCTGAGGTGCGAGTGTGCACTGTGTGCATGTGAGTGTGTGTGAGTGTGCGTGTGAGTGTACGTGCATGTGAGTGTGCATGTGAGTGTATGTGTGTTTGAGTGTGCACGTGTGTGCGTGTGAGTGTGCGTGAGAGTGTGTGTACGTGTGAGAGGCACCTTCTGTGGTTTCATAGCCTTAATTTAAATCTCCCAAGTCAGGCAATGGGAAATGCATACATTTCCCTTATCAGGATCTTGCCCAAAAAGACTAGCTTAGCACCTGTAGTTTTGAGGCCACGTACAGAGTTATCGCTGGGAATCTGTCTCGCAAGCAATAATTCAGAAAATTGCCTTTGCCGACGGCAAAACGAACATCTCTCTGGGCCCCTGTCATGCGCAGAGTACTTGTTTTTCTGTGTGCTTCCGCGGAGAGAAAAAAAAAGCAACTGATAGGAATATATTTTCCTGCTTCAACACTAGCTCCTTTTCCCATGCCTTTCCTACTATACCCTAACATAAATTAAAAATAAAATAAATAAATAAATAAATAAATAAATAAATAAATAAAATAAATAAATAAAATAAATAAAATAAATAAAATAAAATAAAATAAATAAAATAAAATAATAAAATAAAATAAAATAAAACAGGACACAACACTAAAAACACCCAAGTAAACGCACACCTAAAAAACTTGGTAAATAATTCAGCAAGTCAGTATTTCCTCAAAGGTTTTGAAGAGGTTGTCCAATTTTATCACTAGCTGTGCTTCGGGAGATTTTAGAAGCCTGACAATATTCTCAAGGTGTCCTTAGCAGAATAGACTGAATCTCGACATTTAAGGTTCCTTTGCCGTGTCCCCACAGCTGTGGCTCCCTTCTCTTCCTGCTCCCTGAGCATTTGTCCCAACGTCAACCATCCATTCGGCGGAATGAATGAAAGGTGGGAGCCCCTGAGAACACCCAGGGGTTCATTATTGAAATTTCTCTCCCGTGGAGTGCTCTTCTTGATCACATAACGATTTTAATATCCCTGGAGCCGGGGATGTGTTTGAAATACTGCAAAACCAACTCAACGCAGGACGCTAGGCCCCGAGCAGCCGGCACAGTCCTGAGCGACCCCATCGCAGCTGGGGTCACCCCTTCAGCTGCTGGCGTGTGGGAAGTCCTGGACGAGATGTCGGGGTGACGGGAGAGGGCACCCCGGGGACTTGGAAGCATCCCGTATCCGAACAGCCCTCACGGCTATACTGGTCAGAAGACTTGATCGTGCAAAGGGTAATCGAGAGCGATGAGTTCAGAAAGGAACGTACCCAGTATTAGAGAACAGCAAACGTTCGCCTCGGTGAACACGTATTGAGCGCCAGCTGTGTGCGGACACCGCGCCGGGCCGAGGTTCGAGGAACGCGGTGACCTTCCCTGCCCGCCTACAGCTTGTGGCCTAGAGACAGAGAAAACACCGCAGTACCGAAGAGGAGGAATTTATTTTGGGGGGACTATTTCACTTGAAAAAGGGGAAGCGTGAAGAAGACGTTTCTCCTGGTGAGGTGTGACACAAGAGGACAGCTGTCACCCACCGCGATCACAGAAATGATTCGCCTGGAGAGAAACCGCTGTCAGACACACGGAGAGTGTCTCCTGCGGGCGTCATGAGGGGCTGGCACCGGCTGCCGAGCCACCATCAGCAGTGGGGGTCTCCAAGACCCCCAGGGCGCCCACGTGCCTGGGACGGCCAGGGCACGTTCACCTCAAAGCCACAGGGAGTGTGTGATGTCCACAGGTCGCAGCCACTCTGTTTATTCTCATGGCCTTGTGTACAGTAAGCCCGGACTTTGAGGAATTGTTTTCAAAACCGCAGGCAGAGCTGAATACTTATTTCTTTCCTAACGGTACATTCTGTGACAATCGTGGGACCGTCTCTAAGGGGCTGGGAGGAGCCCTGTCTTCACCCAGGGCCCTCGAGCACCGGAGAAGCGTCCCTGGTCTCCCGTGGGTGCACGCCCGGGCACAGATGGCAAACACCAACCAAGAGAACAGCAGACATGTTCCTCCTCCTCGAGGCTGCTCCCCCACGTGTCACTTTGCGAAAGCTGCTTGTTTTGTGAAAACAAACGCATCTCGGCTCTTTCTGTCTCCGTGCAGCCCGAGGAGAAGCGACGATGAATCCCGCTGTGTCTTATGAATCATCCTTCGATCTGCCAGCGACATTCTGGCTGAGGATGCGTTGTGTGAGGAGCACGAGGTACAGATCTCGAAGGGAGCGTGTTGACACTCAGACCTCGGGGCCATTTGTAGTGTAATTAGAAACAGAATGTTTTGACTGAAAAGCTGATCCCATCTGATGTGGGTGTCGGCAAGACGAGGTAAATAGTGAGCTTTTTGGTGGAATTGAATCGAATCGGAGTTTTGGCGACGATGACACCGCTTCAAGTGCTATCGCTAGGAAATCACGTCCCCTCTTGTTTCTTTAAAAAACTTCGATAGGAAATCGGTCTAGAAATTTCCACAGCGTAACCATGAAGATGGATGAAATACATCCTTCGTGTGTGAGCCATTTTAAACTAAATATGACACAGCAGCACTAACACACATATATCTCTGCTCCCTTTCGAAACATCACGGTAAGATATAATTGTGCATGCATGCACACACACACACACACACACACACACACACACACACACACTGACACATCACACGAGAGAGGAGAAGAGGCAACACGATTTTGAAAAGCAGTTGAGCAAAAGTAACTGACTTGGAAAAATAAAAGTTTCAACTTGAGCAGATGCCAAATATCAAACTCTAGAAATGGACACAGATAACTTCAAAGTTATCCTGTGGAGGATGTAACCCCCTGAGACTTTGCTTTCCGATGGGGCTTGCCTTCCGGAAATCTGGGCTTTGGGATCAGAGGGTGATTGGGTCTGATTCTGCCTGTCAAATCCTCACCACGCTCAGGTCACGCTTTTGTTAGAAGATCCGCCTGTCCCCATGGAAACCTGGGGACCAAGCCTTCAGGCGTGCACGCAATCTCTAGTTTGCTACGTTCCCAAGTAACCCCAGATGATGCCGTTATACAGAGATCTCAGCGACGCTTGAACTATAAAATCGACTGGTGTGTGTGTGCGTGCTTGCGTGCGTGTGTGTGTGTGTGTGTGTGTGTGTGTGTGTGTGTGTTTGTAGGGCACCAAAAGGTAACATCACACCATAACAAAAAAGTTGAAATTCTAGAAGCCTCTAATTTACTCTGAGGGACTCATTCTGAGCTTCGACATTTAAAGAAATCCTCTAACGCTTAGTGGAATAAATAAATATCAGCTGCACTGATTCTGAGATTGTCTTATAGTTGGAAGGTAAATCTGAAATGCGATTCCTATTAGGCTGATCCCAGTTTAATGTGTGAAGTTGGCCACGAATTTGCAGTGGCCCGGGCGTGATGGTCTGTGCTGGCCTCCCCATCGCCCCCAAGACTGTCCCCCCCCACCCCTGTCCCTGCCTCTCGGGCAGAGCTGTCCTCACAGCTCCCTTCTGCTTATTCCCTGTCGCGACGTCCCAGCAGAAGAGAAGAGAAAGACTCCAATGTTAAAGAAAGGTCAGACTAAGGAATGTTTCAAGCTCTCCTCCCCACTCTCGTCTCGGGATATTTCCAGATTCTCAGGGCTCCAAAAGAAACCCAGGAAATAAAACTTTTTTTGTGGAATTTTGGACAAGAACCCAGAACACCCTCTCGGCCATGTGACGACACAGCGAGTAGGTGGCGGTCTACAAGCCAGTAGGGGAGCCCTCACCAGAAACCAAACCTGCCGGCACCTTGAACTTGGCCTTCCAGCCTTCGGAACTGTGAGAAACAAATGTCTATTGTTTAAACCCCCCAGCCTGTGGCGTTCTGTTAGCGGCCCACGCTAACTAACGCAGCCGACGTGTCTGGTCTGGTCACCTCAATTCTGCATCGACTTCGCCAAGGGAACGACAGCCCCCCACCCCGTCTGAGACAGCTGAGGAGCACTGGCAAACGGTTAATCCCACTTGGTATGGCTGCTAGAATGTAACTATGACGACAGAGATGGCAATGCGCTTGATAAACAGGAACGACCCAAAAGCATACTTGAAAAAATGAGCACGTGCCTGGCTCACACGAAACTGGCGATGTGCTGGCTGCCATGGCGACAGCGACCCACGACACAGACTTAGAACCTGGACTCGTAGAACTGACGACCGTCGGGGTATCAGACACTGAAAAGGCGATTTCACGGGACACGAGGGATAACTTAGGAGGAGAGGAGCATTATGAGAGGGAGCGATCCTTGGCTTCTGCGAGCCCTAAAATAAACGGTCATCAGAAATACGACAGTAATCTAAAGGACAAAGACATCAAAAGCTTTGTGCAAAGACACAGCCGACGAGGAATCCAGGTGGGAATTAGGTTGATCACTGGCTATAATCTCCCTAAATTAAACGCGATGCAAGAACACATGTCGGGATCAGAAAAAAAAAAATCACCTTGGCGATGCGCATCGCAAAAAA